>JAQQSW010002493.1:0-14945 GCA_028646575.1 Pseudocheirus occidentalis
CTCTCTCTCTCTCTCTCTCTCTCTCTCTCTCTCTCTCTCTCTCTCTCTCTCTCTCTCTCTCTCTCTCTCTCTCTCTCTCTCTCTCTCTTTCTCTCCTGTGCACATTTTAAAAATATTTACATCTGTATCTAAAAGTCCTAATTAGAAATAATTCTCTTGCCTATCTCCATCATATCTCAGATTAGGGCTAGAATTGGGTTTTTTTGACCATTGAGGGAATGCCTTTGTTTTAGAAATCCAACCTCTTAAATTTACAATAATTAAATGAGAGATTGCTGCCAATTTATGCTGTAGTTCACCTTTCAGTCATAGTCTATGTAACCCAAAGTTTTCTTGTTTTGCTGATGCTGCCTGACACAAATCAAAACATTTCAGAAAAATTAAGAAATCATTTTTCTCCCCTTTGCTCTCCAGAGAAAGAAAAGAACTGCTAGGTATCTACAAAAATTGGCTTATTCCACTCTGAGGCCAAACATTTGGGGGGAGTGGTGGTATATATTATTATGTGCTACTTGGAACATCCCAGATGGTCTGTCCTTTAATACTTGGAAGGCCCATTATCTCTTTTAAATATAAGTTTATTGGAGAAAAGCCTTTCTACATGTAATGGTCTGTAAAATGTCAAGTGAAAGTGAGAGCTTTTTTTTTCTTTTCTTTTTTTTTTTTCATTTTAGACCCCAAGCAGTTAGGACTAAGGATTTAATCTATGTGTTTATTTTAAATTCCTTAGGACAGGTCTATTTATAACCTCCTGAAGCTTAGTACAAATGAGGCACAGCAATCTGGAAATACCAGTCCTGCTAGCATCTTATGCCATTTCTACTCTATATCAAACCGTTTTTTGAGTGTGGCTCCAGACCTCCATTTCCTCTCCACTGGCACTGCTTTAAGAGTGCTTATGGCAAATTTGCTTCTGTAATCATAACTTGAACCCATCTGGGGATGAGATTGGCTTCGAGCTTAGAATTTCCACTTAACATATTCATGATTAGCATGCACAGAAGGAGTCGAATTAGGATGAATGTTTTTGGAACAGTACAGATAAATCCTCATAAATGTAGTACACCAGTTCTGGAAATGCACAGTGCTGAAATGTAATGAAGCTGATCTCTGTGGAGAGTTTGGTATTCTCAGTATCATGCCTCTCCTAATGAACTCATTTAGATTAGAAAATGGATTTAATATTTTATTGGAATTAACCTGAGCCAGTAAAGAGGATTACAATTTCTTTCCATAAATATAGTGATATTACAGGGTGAGGTAGCATGTTACATGAATATTAAGTACTTTATGAACATTGTCATGAAGCCAAAAAAAAGAGTGAAGTAATTATATTTTAATATAGTAGTACTGTTCTTACAATAATTAAATTTGAATAACAGTAAGAGAATATTTTGAGAAGATTTAAACCAGAATTTTGTTGCATTTTCAAAACTAAAAAGCCATGTGATTGAAATGAAAATTCTGATTTAGCTTCTATGCATCCAACTTTAGCGGAACTTTCCCGAGGGAAAAATAAACCAGGAACAAATCTGGAGAGAAGAAAAAAGCTAAAAACCTTAGATTTAGTGGAGAAGCTGATAACACCTTTGTCTACAATAGCATTATTTGCCTTGATTAAGGTAGACCAAGGAGTAAAGAAATAAAGCTAAAGTGCTAAGTAATTATTTTACATTTTCGTCATGCTCTCCATGGATTGGAGATAAATCCAAATCCATTTGTATCTTCTTGGGGCTTTTCACAATTATTTTACATTTTGGTGTCTTCTTGAAAATTATAAAAAGAGAAACGCGAATACTTAAAATTAAGAATAATAAAAGGCAAACCATAAAACTGCCAGCTACTCTTTACACCATTAATGTTGATTAAATGTGAATAGTGGACAAACACCAACCTTTGAATCATCTTAAGGAAAATGGCATGACATCTCCTTGAAAATGCTTGGAACAAAGGACATACTTTGGTTCTACAATGTATGCTAAGCGTTTCTTCATATTTTGTAAAGTCAGCTACTGTGCATATGTGCATCAGAGCATCCCCTGCTTTTATAGGATAAACTGCAGTGAGCACTTAAGGCTGGAGGATGCGGTTAGGTCTTGGGGTTGTAGGAAATGTTAAAACAAAAGCTGTACACTCTGCAATAAAGTTGGTCAGGTACATGTGCTCAGTTAGTTTTAAGGGATACTCATATCATATTCCCCTCTTCAACTCTGCCTCCACTATCAAAACTTTTTGCTTGGGTTTAAGTGTGTTGTCATGACCATGTTTCATATTTTTCTTCTCAAACTAACATTTCCAGAAGTTTCCACAAATGATGTTCTTTTAAAGCTTTATTCACACTGGGACTTTAAGATAATGCTATTAAACTGATTCTAAAGAAAATCATTACAACTACATGCTGATTGTGTCAGAAAATTCAGTTCCCAAATAAATGACATCAGCATGAGAATATTGTAGCTGCTGAAACTCAGCAGCAAGAATATTGGTAGGCTTGGAATGGGAAAGGCCTTAAAAATGAAGAGTACGCTATTAAAAAGAAGTATGTGGTAGAGTCTATATGTCCTGGGAAAAAGAGAAAGGTTTAGAATTATAGTTGCTTAAGTTTGAGGTGTGATAGGAAAACTAAGGGGAGAATGGTAGTGTTTTAGGGGAAATTGGAAATAAAAAGAAGGGGAAGGAAAATAAAATGATTGAGGAATAGGAAAAAAGTGGGATTCTGAAAACTTTATACTCCACTGATCTTGCATTTCAATTTATTTTATTTAAGTATATTTTTCCTACAATTTTTCAACTCCAGAGAAACTCTGTTACTTCATAAAAAGCATTCTAAGATTGGTTCTGAACAAAGCAACTACAGTGAAATACATTTTTAAACGGTTGAGAGCACACAGAGAAAATGAAACATTATTCCTCTTCTAATTCTGAAATCCTAGGATCTTTTTATTCAAAGATATTTTGATAGATGCATGAAGATATTATTAATATTCCTTGCTCCCATGCAAATGGCAGTGCTGCCCTATTACTCACAATTGGTTGGGTAGAAAAGAGAAAAAAGGGAAAAATAAAATCATAAGATAAATGGCTGAAAAGAAGAAGGCAAATTTTCTCCAGTTCCCCAATTTTACACAGGAGGAAATTGGAATGCAGAGAGGATAAAGTGGCAAAACTAAGAACACACAGTAAATAGCAAAAATATAAAAATAAAAAAGGAATCAAACTCAAGTCATGTGGTTACATATCCATTTCCTTTTGATAGTAACACCTCAATCTTTCTTCACAAAATTGAATTTCCTGTTTAAGTATATGCCAACAATCTCTTCACATCATTAGCTAATCTTATGTAACTCGAGATTCAAGCCTAGATAATTTGCACAAGACTTTGATGGAGAGAATGACTACTTGCTGCTGTGGGCCTATAAGGACTAGAGTTGGCACAAGAACATGAGAAAAGAGGAACTTTTTTTTTCCTTCCTGAAAAGAGAGATAGAGCAGGGAGACAGACATGCGCACACACACATACACACACACACACACATCTTTATAGTGTCAGACATGTAGAGGAATTGGTACCTCAATATGTCCTTGATTTCCAGATTATTTCTTTTTCCATTATGTTTCTCCTAATAGAGGAAAAAAACCCTACAATTTTCTTGTTATAAACTGTTATTCCCAACTCGCTTCCCGTGCACGCAGGCACACAGTGGAAACTAATCATTGTCTCCACCATCAAGGTGAGTTTTATGAAGATGCTCCAGGTTTGAACTTAACGTTATATTTGTCTTCACAAACATTTGTTGATCTGATAATAAATTTACTTGAGTCAAAGTACAAAGAAGTATATAATATGACCTTGGGAAGAGGACTGAAAAATAGTTGAAAGTAGCTCCTTGGTCTTGGGTCTAAACACTGATTTCAGTGACCTATCAAGTAATTTTGTCTTATTTTCAACTTTATGTGCAAACATTTGCTTTGAACTGTTGGAAAATAAGTATCTTTTTAGTATATAAGAGAGAAGACCTTTGTTCAAGAATCCATGATCTACTTAGAATTGGAAACAAAAGGTTACCTAAAAAGATGCAAGCTTTATAAAATTTATTACATTTCCTTAAGATTTCTGACTGACATGGAAGTTTCTTGGCAAAATTTTGCGCTCAGAAAATTATGCTTATTGGATATTTTCCAGGATTTTGTGAGATTTAATGACTTCACATTGAAATTCTCTTAAGATGCTTTGTTGAAGGTTTTATATCACCATATTGTTTTGCATTTTTTTAAGTATCTTGAAGATGAAAAGTACTAGGTACTTCAAATATCTTTATGTGTTTACATTTTTTATTCCTGAACTATAATACCCAGAAAATACCATAATCATGACTCTTTAGACACAGAAAACCTTGAAATACAAAACTTCTACAGTTATTATTATTTGCTGAAGCAATAATGTTAACCCTACTTCTTCCTTACTTTGGTGAGGGTTAATAAAATTGTCATCCCATTTGTCACCAGTGTTGTCTTAATTTATTTTGCATGAGTATTTAACAATGCAACGTAGTTTTATGAGTAACCTGATAAAATACATTTTCTAAATTTCATGTTATGAGGGTGAAACTAAGACTTGATCAGAATAATAATTTTTGGTGCCTTAAAACAGCATGAAGTCAGATAACCGGCCCAGAAATGAAGCCTTAACTATTACTTTTCACAATTATTTTACATTTTGGTGTCTTCTTGAAAACTATGAAAAAAGAAACGTGAATACTTAAAATTAAGAATAATAAAAGGCAAATCATAAAACTGCCAGCTATGCTGGCACAGTTATATTACATGCATTATTAGCCCATCTATTTAACTCTAATTTACCTTCAACTCTATTCTTAGACTGTGAACTAGGTTGCACGTTAAGTTTGTATTTTTTCAAATACATATTTAGTTAATTGGTAAAAATACTCTTCTCTGTAAGGATCATTATCAACTTAAGAAGGCAGTGAGAGATACCACTTTACTCATGAAGACAGATGGAAGAAACTGCTATCTTGTGAGGATATCCCAAATAGATTAAGTAGGCTGTATAAAGTACTTGCTCTAACGGTAACCACTGAAGTACAATGATTTCAATTATCTCACTGCCCGTCTTCTCTAAGCAGTGTTTACCATCATATCTCTTCTGCTCAGTGAGGTGCCTTGACACACAGACCAATAACTTTTTCCTTTGAGACACATCCTAGATGAATAACATTTTTAGGTCAGGCTGCATTTGACCTGTAAGCCATAGGAGCTATCTAAAGCTTTTGGGAAATAATGAAAATGACCTGAAAATGTTTTGGAAATTGCTGTCATATTCTGAACTTTCACCTTCTAGAAATCCATTCATTGAGAAAGCAAGACAATACAACTCAACATTTCAAGTGGTTCTCAAAATACTGAAATGCACAGCATGTGATCTGTTAGAAAAAATATTGATCTGGGAGCCAGAAGACCTGGGTTCTAGCTATGGCTGAAGCCTCTTAACTCTGGACAAAATTTGAAGCTGCTTTTGGCTCTAGTTTCCTGGTTTAACAAATGAGTAAGCTGAATTAACTCATTTTTCAGGTTCCTCTCAGCTCTAAAAGTCCTTATGGTTCCATTTTTACAATTTTGCTTGGCTTTTCAATTGAGAGCCTATCTAATTGGCATAACAAAAGGGCCTGAATTCTGTGACACAGTTTCTGATGAAGTTAAACTGAATGAATTAGTGCATCCATCTAGGTACCATCCACCTGACTTAGGAAAAAATAACTTTTCCCGTGAGCCCAGTTTTTTCCTTTTCACATTCTTTGGGTTATACAATGGCAAGAGCAGCAGCCAGTAGCAGGAGTTTCATCTCTCTGGTGGTTGCTTTTCAGTATGGTGTTGATTTCATGATTCATACTTTGATTTTTAAAAATTTGTGTCAGGCTGCTCTTCTGTCTCCTATTAGTCTTTGTCACCTGAAAAATTTATGTCTTGGTATGCATGGCTGGTTGATTTAACTTCCTTGCTGTGAATAATGTCAATTATGACCAGGGTCTCCTTAACTTGCCTCTTGTCATTTGGAGGATGATATTTTTCTTTTGCATTTTTTTTTGCACTGACTCTACTTCATGGGCTTTAATTTCATAATAAGGAGTATTGGTAACATTTTGTTTGATATTCTATGGAAAGAAAAATGGATCCTGCTATTTTCTTTCAATGTCTTTAGCAATGGTATATACATATATGAGTTTATTGCTTATTAAATAGCAAGAACTATCGATCTTATTTTTTCCTACTTCTGTTCAAGGATGGCCCCATTGGAATAAGTTCTTCTTTCCAATGTATGGATTGTCACTGTAATCTAATTTATAAATTGAGGTAAAAAATTATTTTTAAGGATCAATGTGTATTTCCTGAAATTTGAATCTCTTAAAAAAATATTTCAGAATAAGTTAGCAAGTGATGGGAAAGACTAATCTGAATGACTTTTCACTAGTGAACTCCAGCTTTTTGTGACTAATGTGAAGGAGAACCTTCACACATAGCCTTTTGCTTTCTTGTGAAAAGAATGTTTTTGTCTGTGCATCTGTGTTTAGACAAGGTAAATAAATTTGAATATGTAAATGATGAAGTAGATAAGTGTTAGATGTTAATAATTAAAGAAGGCTGGAGGAAGAGGTGGATATATAGTGCAAAAGAATACTGGATTTGAGTCCCAACACTGAGGTTCAAATGTTGGGGTGTAGTTATGAGTAATAATATCATCACTGTAATATAACATATACCTTCAGTTGTGGTCCTGACTTTTCTAACTACCTTCAGAATGGAACTAGTGAATTATATGCATTGTTCCCTTATTCTAGAGATTGGTGCTGGCAGGGCCATAGTCCCACTGTTCTACTTTGTCTGCATCTTTCCTAATAGTCACATTGTCATCCTGGTAAATTGAAACAGATTCTGCTGGATAAGGCTGAACAGTTTAGTTAAAAAGGTATTTGTGAAGACCAATTTTCTCTGGCAATGAGTGGCAGCTAAGCAGTACACACACTTTTATAATTCATGTTCCTTTCTTACATTTTGAGGAATGAAACACTTTTTTTTTGGAGGGGGGAAGACAAGTCATTTCAGGTTAAGTGACTTGCCCAACGTCACACAGCTAGTAAGTGTGTCAAGTGTCTGAGGCTGAATTTGAACTCATGTCCTCCTGATTCCTATTCACTGTGCCACCTAGCTGCCCCGGCATTTTATTTCAATGGAGAGACAAGTGAAGGTATCAAGACTTAACTGCTAAACATTTGAGGCAATGGCCATTTATAGAATGTGATGAAGGATATGCTGAAGGAACTGATTGCTTCATCTACTGGATGATCCAACAGTCCTTACCCATCAGTTTTAGCTGGATGAATTGGCAAGAATCCCTCTCTCCTATTCCCTTGAAGTCTCAGAGTACGTCTGATATAATTTTTCTGTAGATCAATAATGGATATTTCTTTCAGAGTATAGGGAAGGTGAGGATCTTGCCAAATACTGAGAGTTTTTTTTTGGTAGCACACCCACTCATTCTGAAAGAAGAATGTTGCAGATCATCAATGGGATCTTACAGACTGAAAAAAATTATTCAGATGATGGACATCCACTCAATTTCCAATCCTTTGCCACCACTAAAAGAGATACTATATTTTTGTACAATTAAACAAAATCTCTTTGGAATACAGACCTAGCAGTGGTATTGTTTGATCAAAGGGTTTGCATATTTTATTGTCCTCTCAGGCATAGCTCCAAATTGCTCTCCAGAGTGGTTAAATCAGTATACAACTTTACGAAGAGTGCTTTAATGTTTTCAGTATTCCACGTCCCTTCCAGCACTTATCATTTCCTTTTTCTATCATATTAACCAATATGAAGGTTATGGGATGGTAGCTCAAAGTTGTTTTAATTTACATTTTTTCTAATCAATAGCGATTTTGAGCATTTTTTCATATGTGGTTCCATTTAAAAAGGTAGTATTTTATTTTTGCCAATTATATATGAAACAATTTAAAACATTTTTTTTTAATTCTCAGTTCAATTTTTTCCCTCTCTCTCTTACTTGTTCCCCTGTTGAGAACTCAAACAAGGTTATGCATGTGCAGTCATACAACACGTATTTCCATATTAGTCATGTTATGAAAGAAAAAAGATCCAAACCCAGACAAATAAATAAGGAAAAAATATTTCAAGCTACATTCAGCCTCCATCAGTTTTTTTTTCTGGAGGTGGATAGCATTTTTCATCATGAGTACTTTTGAATTGTTTTGGTTCATTGTACTCCTGGGAATAGTTAAGTCCTTCAGAGTTATTCATTGTACAATATTGTTATTACTATGTACAATGTTCTGATTCTGCTTCTTTCATTTTGTCTCAGTTCATAGAAGTCTTTCAAAGTTGTTGTTGTTTTTGCTCATCATTTTTTATAGCAAAATACTATTCCAACACAATCACATGCCCCTACTTGTCCATCCATTCCCCCTCTGAGGGGTATTCTCTCAATTTCCAGTCTTTTATCACCACAACACACACACACACACACACACACACATACTCACATACACACACATCTACATCTCTCTTTATAGATATGCATAATTTGCACATTGAAGTTCTTTCATTTTTCTCCATCTTTTTGCCATACAGACCTAGAAATGGTATTGCTAGGTCAAAGGGTATGCATAGATTTATAGTGCTTTGGGCATAGACATTAATTCAATTTAGGAAAAAGTAGTAATGCAATTTGATTGAGTGTTTGCATCCTTTTGGTCATTCCTTGTACCATTTGTGTTCACAAATGCCTCATTGGTTTAAAAAGGAGGATCTCAGAGTGTATCAGCAAGCACCCTAGCATACCTAGGGTGGCTGCTAGCACAGGTTCTTAGATCTGCTTTTCTAGAGGAAAGCAACTCACTTTAATCAATCAAACAAATATCATTTACCTAGTTCAGGGGAACTTCAGAGAATACAAACACAAGTTATAGGCACAAGTTACAAGCAGATCAAGAAACAGATCAGCAGACAGGCTTCCAACCATCTGACCATCACATCCATTACCTATTCAAGTTACCAGAGAAGGAAGCACCAACATCTGTGTTTTCAAAGCCGGCGGGCTCAACAGCTTCCCAGAGTCTCATCTGGCCAAATCACACAACTCTTCTCAAAGTGAGCCCCAAAGCAGAGCCTCACATCGGGGCGTATATATATCCTTTTGGGTCAGAGAATGTCACAGCTCTCTTGACCCACCGTCCAATTACAAAGTAACAAGGCGTGGACATTCCTGAAAAGCAAGCCTCCCACCGCAGGCTCCATGTGACCATATTCAGGTTATTAGGGGACAGAGTATACTTTCAAATCAGGGAAGATTTTCAGAGCCATTTAAGCCTCTCAAAGGGCCTAGGAGCAGGAAAGATCTTCAGATTCCTATTACACAGAGTTTAAAAGGGATCTTAGAGGTCATTGAGTTTAACCTCGTTCCTCTGCAACTTTTGTGACACATGATTATTCAACTACTTTGATAGATAAATTACTGCCTTAAAAATAAACCCTTTCTATTCAGACACTTTTCCTTTCATCAAACTTAAATTGGCCTTTCTATAATACTTATCAGCTAGGTGGTGCAGTAGCTAGAGTACTGGACCTGAAGTCATGAAGACCTGAATGCAAACATGACCTCAGATACTCTTTTAGCCTTGTGACCCTGGGTGAGTTATTTAACCTCCATCTGCCTTAGTTTCTTTATCTATAAAAGTAGGGTAATGATAGTACCTGCCTCCCAGGGTTGTTGTGAAGATCAGACAAGATAATAATTGTAAAGGGCTTAGCACAGTGCCTGGCACATGGTAGGTGACATATGAACAAATGTTAGTAATAAAAATAACATTATTATTAGCATCTTTTCTTTCACTGTTACTCATTCTGCCCTCTGGTGCTAAGCAGCATCAAACACCTTCACATAACTTTTAAGCACCAAGATACTGACCCCATTCTTTTCTTGGAATGCTGATAACCTTTTTAGTTTAATATTTTACATTTATTCCTATATTCCATCTTTTTAAAAGTCTATTGTTCTAGCCTATTGAGATATTTTGGAACACAGTTTATCACATAGTATATTTTTCTATTACTCCCAGTCTTTTATCATTTCTAAATTCTACCTTCATCCAAGTTGTTAATACTAAATGTCACAAAGAAAAAGGTCAAATTTAAAGCACTTTATAAAACTTAAAGCCACACACACACACACATTTGAAAGAAAATTGATATATGAACAGTTGTCAGATGGGAGAGCGGAAGTTTTTCATAGACCATGGTGGAAGTTTTGGAGAAATGCAGAAGAGAGAATCAGGAAAGAAGAAAGGAAAAGTAGGTATTATCCCATAGCAGAAGTATGACTGTGGCAGTCAGTATCTGTCCTATATTGCAGTTCCTTGGGACAAGTAGAGAGGTGTGTAATTGTGTTTTTACCTTGGTTGCTCACTCCAGCAGTAGGAATGCTGACAGAGACAAAACAGTCTTGAAGAACTGATTTACTTATATTTGTATCTTTAAAATTTCTGTCAAAGAATACATTTAGTAGATTTACTATTATTTTTCATAAACATTTGCAACTGACCCTGTCTTTATGTTGCCTGGTATCCCTGTGTCTGTGACTTTGGAGAGCAAAGAGAACCACAGAATAGAGGCACCTTTCCTGCAGCAACGTTTAGAGTTTAAACCCAAATCCATTATACTCTTTAATTAAAGGCTTAAGTACTAGACATTTCATACCTACTTCACTACATTTCCAGGTGCAGAATTGCTGCAAACATGGATCATATTTACATAGTACCCTACACTTACATGGAAGCTAAAGCTGCCACTTTTTCAGCTTTCATTCATTCTTACTTTTTGAGAACAAGCAGAACAAAGCATCCTCAAATGTTAATCTATAGAAAGAATATGTCCAGTTTTTTTTCAGTTCACATGATGCTTCTTATATGATATGATTCCTAGCTCCTTCACAATCCTGGCTGCTGTCCTCTGGATTGATCCACTTGTCAGTCTTTCTCATAAAACATTATTTTCTGGTGCAGAAGTACAGGTGTTGACAACTGGAGGAAACAATAAAGCAGGAGTGTGAAATGGGTAGCCTAAGGCATGTATCCTGTTGGTTTAGATTATATTTTGGAGTGAAATTAGACACTTAGAGTTTATACAAGAGTTAATAAAAGGAGGTTTATTTAGCCATAGAATACAAAGGATATCCAAAAATATAGTATTTGTCTTGGGGTAGACTTAACCATATCCATATGGAATTATGTCTGATGAATATGACAAGATATGATGACTCACCCAATATTGAAACATCTACCAAATATGAAGAACCCTGTTCTATAGAAGTAGGCCTTTTTATGCCCTCAAATGACCAATAAAACACTTCAGAAACTACCAGCAAGAAGCTGTATCAAGGAAAGCAAAGCTTGCACCTTAATAAGGTGGTCAATCAGGTACTGGGGACAGCTTTGTTTCATTTCAGAGGAAAGAACTCATTAAATCCATGTATGGGGTGTGTGTGTGTGTGTGTGTGTGTGTGTGTGTGTATGTATGTATGTGTGTGTGTGTGTGTGTGTAACCTTCATAGATAACAGTCGTATTAAAGTGTAAATAACTAAAATCCATAGTATTAACTTGATTCCTGCTTTGGCTGATGCCTCTGTGTTGACTTTAGGTTTGATTCTCATTCTCTGCATTTCCCTTATCAGTCACTACAACTTATTCCCTTATGTTCCCCCAAAATGACTTTTAGAAAGTTATGAACTTTTCTTGATCATAGGGTGCCTTCTAAGTTGCCCCTTGAATAATTTTCAAGAGCATATGATACTCTGGGTGCCATAAAACCCATTTGCTATATAAGATTTTTACTTACTTTGATTTGAAATTATATTACCTTTATTAGTTTAGAATAGGAAGCATGGCATATTGGAGAGAGATCCAGCCTAGGAGTCAGGAACATTTGGGTTCAAATCTTACCTTTCCCACATACTACCTGTATGGTGCTGGGGAAGTCACTTAATCTCTTATAGCAGATATTGACTTTCATAAGGGAGTTTTCTCATTTGGAGCTCCTGGAAATTAGGTGATACAGTGGATAGAGTGCTCAGCCTGAATTCAAGAAGAATCCCACTTCAGACACTTACTAGCTGTGTGTGGACAAGGGCAAGTTACTTTATCTTATGAACCTTACTTCCTCACCTGTAAAATGAGCTGGAAAAGGAAATGGCTAACCACTTGTAATGGTAATGGTAATTTGAAGATCTTCCCTGCCCCTTAATAGACCTAGGGGGAATTTGAAGATCTTCCCTGCTTTGAAAGTTATCTTTAACCCGGAATATGCTGAATGTAATCACATGGAGCCTGTGAAGGGAGGAGTTTGCTGAAGGAAAGCTGGGAGTCAGAGCTAGAGAGAGAGGACACTTAGGCAAGGGAGATAGAGAGATTTGTGAGTAAATATTGATCTTACATCGGTTTATGGGAAGTCTGAAGGATGGCATTATTCTCTGCCACATTGTGGTGCATTTATTTCTATGTTGCTATGATGAATTTGGTTTCCTGGTGTTGGGATTGGGTTTTCTGGTGTCCAAAGAAATGCTTTAATTCTGCCCTCTATATGGAGAGCTTGTTATATTTTGTGATCAAAAGCCATGTGGGAATTTTTATAGTTATGGTCTTTATTGTGATTATAGGTGCTGTAATTAATGCATTGGCACTACACTGCTCCAGTATCCATGCCAAGAAAATCCCTAATAGGATCATGAAGAGTTAGCAATGACTGAAAAATGAGTTGACAGCAACAAATACCACAGTAAAATCACAGATTTTCATTAAAAAACCCAAAAAACAAACTAATGTCTCCCAAAGAAGAGGAGGCTCTCATTCTACCCTCTAAGTTCCCCAATTGTACTTATAGTTAATGGAGAGGAGAAAATGTATTCTTGGACCACACAAATCACCACAAATGGAGTATTTAAATAAACCATGCTAATAAGACATACTATGAAACCCCATGAAGTAAAATAATTCCTCAGTTCTCATAAACCAGTTGATAACAACGTCCCCATAAACTCCTTCACTAGTTGGTGGAGAAAAGGTACCTGTTGGAGTGAGTGGATGAGCAACTATGTGTGGAACATCCTCTGAGGTCTCTGTGCTTCTTCAGTTATCGTTTGCTAATGAAAAGAGACCTCATTCATGGCCATCTCCTCCTAAATTGTAAGCTGCCTCAGCTCTTCCTCTTCCTCCTTATTTCCATCTACCATTCATTCTGAGTCAAACAGGGCCCAAACAATGACCAAGTAGGATTTGGTCTGTGACCTAGAATGAATGTAAACAGCAATTGTTTCTGTTTTGACTAGAAAACCTGAGGATCTTCTTTTCCAGATCAAATTTTGTTTGGAGGGATACTAGATAAAGAGGTGATTCTCTGCCTCCTTTTTTGTTAAGCCTTAATCACCAAATGGATGTTGCCTCAGTTAAACTGAGACCTGTTAAAGACCTTAGCTTGAAAAGTACCCCATTGCATCCTGGGTCATCTCTTATTGTCCTGATATATATCTGGCCCCTGGACCCAGATAACTCTGGAGCAGAAAATGAGGCTGGTGACTTTGCACAGTCCTCCCTCGTTTAAATCCAACTCACTTGGATGTTGTAGCATCACCTCCCTTATGTCATGGTCCTCTTTGAGAATGAAGGACAAACAAAAATTTATCTATAACTCATAGAATCTCACTGGGAAAATAGCCTGTCTTCAATTTACTGATAAGGCAATACTTTTACATCAGGTCACTAGCTTCCTCTGATTCTCCTTGCCTCAGGCTGCTTCCTTGATAACTGGTGAATCTGTGCCCCACTTCTTTCTGCTGCTTTAGGAAAATTCTCTTTTAGCTTTAGACCTTCCAGGATGCACTCCTAGAGGCTATTATTACTGCTCTTTTTATAATTACTTCTTTCAAAGACTACTTTTAACACCATGCACCAGCAGAATCCCAAAAGAATGCTACTGTGAATAGCTTTTAAGGTTCAAATTACATGGTATAGGGAACACTATGTTTATTCCATTACAAATTAAGGTAAACATTCACAATACATCACAATATAATATTCACAACATTACATCTTACCATAGAAAGTCACAATATTTTAGAATTAGACATTAGAATGGCCACACAGTTTTCACTACGATGGCCACAATATTTAGAACAAAGCATTCAATCAAATTATAAGATAGTCATCAATACTCAATCATTCAATCAATTCACAATACAATAATCAGTCTTCCACTCATGGGGCAATCATACATCAACTCAATCAGTCATTAAATACAATCATTAGAAAAAGCACACAAACCTTCCACCCCTTTGTGTCCAGCAAACCTCAGTTTCATCCAAGGGGAGGCTTTTTCTTCAACTTGACTCTGGGTGGTCTCTCTGATTCCCTGGATCCCCTTCCATGTTCCCAGCTCCCTCCTGAATCCACCAGTCACCTGGATTCAGAAGCAGGCAACTGCCAGTTTCTCATCCAGTCCTCAGAGGTAGACAGCTCCCAGGTCCTTGTCCAGTCCTCAGGGCAGTCCCTGGCACACACTGAAGTTCATAGGGTCCAGCACATGTCAAACCCTTCACCACTTCTCTTGCCTGGAACTCAAGGATCAGCCTGGAGACAAACAAAGTCTTATCCTGGTCATGCTTCTTCAGTCCTCCAGAAGTTCAGCTGGCCCTAGGACCCAAAAGGAATATTGACCTTTTGGATAGCCTTCACCAGATTCTGGTCTCATGAAAACTCCATCTCAGTTCTTAGTCAACTTCCAGATGCTGGGAGAGAAACTAACTCTCTCTCTCTCTCTGTCTCTCTGTCTCTCTGTCTCTCTCTGTCTCTCTGTCTCTCTCTCT
>JAQQSW010002494.1:0-14944 GCA_028646575.1 Pseudocheirus occidentalis
CCACGAATTTTGGTATATTGTTTCATTGTTATCATTATTTTTAATAAAATTATTGTTCTTATGATTTATTCTTTGATCTGCCCATTCTATAGGACTAAATTATTTAGTTTGCAATTAATTTTTAATCTATTTAATCTAATAAATCTTTTATTGAATAGAATTTTTCTTGCATCGTGGTTGGGAAAAGATGCATTTAATATTTATGCTTTTTTCCATTG
The DNA here is from genome assembly GCA_028646575.1 of Pseudocheirus occidentalis. Lineage (NCBI taxonomy): Eukaryota > Metazoa > Chordata > Mammalia > Diprotodontia > Pseudocheiridae > Pseudocheirus > Pseudocheirus occidentalis. Next base: position 219 of record JAQQSW010002494.1, read on the forward strand.
TTTATGAAGCTTTCTGCTATAATGCTTAGTAGATACAATTTTTGTGAAGTTGTCATGTATAAGTCCTTCCTATTTCCATTCAATTTCTATTTCCATTCAGTATTCTCTAGAAATTTATCATATATAACTGTTCTAAAATGATATATATCTCATTAACTTTTTTATTATCTATTTTATGGGTAGATTTATCTCTGTCAGAGAGGAGTATATTCCACCACCACCACCACCATCATTATAGTGTTACCTTCTATTTAGTCCTGTAACTCATTTAACTTTTCCTTTAAGAATTTATATGCTGGGCGGCAGCGGTGGGGCGCAGGCGGTGGGCAGCATGGCGCCCGGGGCAGCATGGCGTCCGAGGCGGCAGCCGGGGTAGAAGCGGAGACCGAGGCCAAGCCCAGGGCTCTGCTGGAAGTCGCGTCCATCACACAGTTCAAAGAGCCGCTGCGCCTCCAGGCCAGGTCCCTAGTTGTCATCCACTTCTGAGCACTGTGGGCTCCCCAGTGCACACTGATGAATGATGCCATGGTGGAATTAGCCAAGGAACACCCACGAGTGGCATTTGTGAAGTTGGAAGCGGAATCTGTACCTAAAGTGTCTGAGAAATATGAAATTAGTTCTGTCCCCACCTTTCTGTTTTTTAAGGATGTCCAGAAAGTGGATCAGTTAGACAGCGCCCATGCCCCCGAGCTTACTAGGAAGGTGGAGTACCACAAGTCTCCAGCCACGTTCCTCCCTGCCCTGCTACCGGGTGCACGAAGGATGACCTTAACCTTCGGCTGAAGAAGCTTACCAACGGGGCTCCATGCATGCTCTTCATGAAGGGATCTCCGCAACAGCCTCACTGTGGCTTCAGCAAGCAGATGGTGGAAATTCTTAATAAGCATAATATTCAGTTTAGCAGTTTTGATATCTTTTTGGATGAAGATGTGCGCCAAGGACTCAAAACATACTCCAACTGGCCTACTTATCCTCAGTTATATGTGTCTGGAGAGCTGATAGGAGGCCTTGATATTGTGAAAGAACTGGAAGCATCTAACAAGCTTGAAACAATTTGCCCCAAAGCCCCCAAACTAGAAGAAAGGCTTAAAGTACTGACAAATAAAGCTTCTGTGATGCTGTTTATTAAAGCAAACAAACAGATGGCAAAGTGTGGATTCAGCAGACAAATTCTAGAAATTCTTAATGAGACTGGTATTGATTTTGAGACATTTGATATCTTAGAGGATGAAGAAGTGCGGCAAGGACTAAAAGCTTACTCCAACTGGCCAACGTACCCCCAGTTGTACGTGAAAGGTGAGCTTGTTGGAGGATTGGATATAGTGAAGGAACTGAATGAGAATGGCGAATTGTTGCCTATCTTGAGAGGGCAAACCTAAGGAGCCGCAGGGCTGCCCCGTGCTCCCCGAAGCATTTCCTGAGTGAGGAACGATTCATGCGGCAATCTTGGGGAGCAGGGGAGGAGCCCAGGGCTTCTTCACCTGCTCGGCCACTGCCTTTGGACTTCCTACCCAAGATCGTGCTCCACGTGCATGGCCACATTCGCCCCCTCCCTTCCCCCACAACAGGATACTCTCCATACCTCAAAACTCATTTAAAAAGAATGCATTACAAAAAAAAAAAAAAGAATTTATATGCTATGGGGCAGCTAGGTGGCACAGCGAATAGAGCACCAGCCCTGGAGTCAGGAGGACCTGAGTTCAAATATGTCCTCAAACACTTAACACAAAAACTAGCTGTGTGACCTTGTGCAAGTCACTTAACCCCAGTTACCCTCTAGAAAGCAAAAAATAAAATAAAATAAAAAGAATTTATATGTTATGCCCTTTGGAGTGTATATATGTAGCATTATTATTGGTTGTCTGTGGTATCTTTTAGCAAAATGTAATTTCCTTGTTTATCTCTTTTTATTAAGTCTATTGTTGCTTTTGCTTTGTCTGAGGTCATAATTGCTATCCCTACCATTTTTCTTAAATAGAACTATAGTGGATTCTATTCTAGTCTCTTATGTTAGCTCTCTATGTATCTTTCTGTTTCACATATTTTTCTGATAAAACAGTATATTCTTGAAATCTTGTTTCTAATTCATTCTGAAATCCTCTTCTGTTTTATGGGAGAGTTCAACCCATTTACAATCACAATTCTGATTGCTGTTTATTTCCTTCAGTCCTATTCTCTTGTGATTTTCCTTCTTTTTTTTTCCTTTTACCTCTTTCAGAATCTGTTTTGCTTCTGACTGCTGTCTCACCTCATCTCCTCTCCCTCTAATTCTGCCTTCTTTTAGCTTAAATCATTTCTCTGTTATATAAGAAGGATCTCTGTACCCAAATATGTATGTGTTTATTCTTCCTTCTTTGAGCTAGTTGAGATGAGAGTGGGGTCAAGTGTTGGTATACACTTCTCCCTCCATCACATAGACTTGTCTTTGTATGCCCTATTATGTGAGATTACTCTTAATCTCCCTCTCCCATCTCCCTTCTCTCAGTCTGTTCTCCTTCCCTATTCTTTCATTTTTCTTTGGACATCATCTAAATATAATTGAATCACACTCAGGCCTTCTATCTAATTAGACTCCCTCTAAGACCCCTAGTGATGATAAAGTTCTGAGAGATTACATATATGATCTCCCTTAAAATATATAACAATGTAAACAGTTTAACCTTGTTTAGTCCCTAATAATTTCTTGTGTTTACTTTTCTATGCTTCTCTCGAGTCCAGTCCTTAAATGTCAGATTTTTTATTCCTCTCTAGTCTTCATCAGGAATGCTTTAAAAGTTATCTATATTATTGAAGGTCCATTTTGTTTCCTTGTAGGACTATGCTCAGTTTTGAAGGGTAGGTTATTCTTAGTTGTAATCTTAAATCCTTTGCCTCTGTTATATTATATTCCAAGCTCTCCATTCTTTCAAAGTGGTGGCTGCTATATTTTGGGTACTTGAATTTTTTTTTTCAGTCACTTGAATATTCTTTCCTTGATCTGTGAGCTCTGCATTTTGGTGATAATTATTTCTGGGAGTTTTCATTTTGGGATTTCTTTCAGGAGATAACCAATAGATTCTTTCATTTTTTACTTTGCCCTCTAGTTTTAAAATTTCTATGAAGTTTTCTTTTATTATTTCTTGAAATATGGTGTTTTGGTTCTTTTTTCATTAATGACTTTCAGATAATTTAAGAATCACTGGACTATCTCTACTTGATCTGTATTCTAGTTCAATTGTTATTCCTTTAAGATATTTCACATTTTCTATTTTTTCCAGTATTTTTGTTTTATCATTTCTTATAATTTAATGGAGTCATAAGCTTCTTTTTGGCATTCATAATTTAGTCTAGTTCATTTTCCAGATTAATTTTGAAGAGGTATTCTGGGCAAGCTAGGTAAAAAATGTTTCCTTTCACTCTGCATTCTTGACTGTCTGATGTTATTCAGTCATGTCTAACTTTCATGACCCCATGGACCATACTGTCTGTGGGGTTTTCTTGGCAGGGATGCTAGAGTAGTTTGCCACTTCCTTCTCCAGTGCATTAAAAGAAACAGAGACTCTGTGACTTGCCCAGAGTCACTCAGCTAGTAAGAATCTGAGGCTGTATCTAAACTCAGGTCTTCTTGACTCCCGACATAGCACTCTGCCACTGAACCATATAGCTGCCTCTAGACTCTGCCTATAGTTTCCAATTAATTTTGATTCTTTTTTTCACAGATTTATTGTGCTGTGGTAAGTAAAGGATGTATTTACTATTTTTGGCTTCATATATATATATATATTCATATATGTATTCTTCTCTGTTCTAGTTTAGTAATTGCCTGATATTTTTCATATCTAAAATTTATAAAATTCTAGTTGGTTACTTATCTTCTTGCTACCTTTGTCAAAATTTTAATGAAATACAGAAAGGATCTCAGTTATTATAGTTTCATCTGTTTTTCCTATAAATAGATTATCTTTTCCTTAAGCATTTAGACATTCTATCATATGATGCATATATTAAGTACTGATGTTAATTCATTGTCTATTGTTCCTTTAAACAAAATATAATTTCCCTCTTTATCTCTTAGTCATATCTGTTTTTATAACTCCTCATCTGTAATAATGATTGTTATCCCTGACTTTTCATTTTACCTGAAGGATAATAAATTCTCCTCTAGTCCTTTAATCCTGGGAATCTTTATCTTTTAAGTGTATTTCTTGTGAAGTTGATATTGTTGAACTCCATTTTCTAATCCATTCAACTGTCCTCTTCTATTTTATAGGTGGCATCTCATTCACATTCATGGTTATGAGGATTAATTGTGTATTTTCCTTCAGCTTATTCTCTACTTTTTCCTTTCCTTTCCCTGCCTCCTCTTTAAGAAAAAGCTAGTGAGAGAAATGTGCTTAAAATTAGTGAACAAATTGATTTCGATCCATTATCCTGCTTCTCTTCTGCTCACCCACATCCTGATTACAGTTTTTTTTAACTTTACTTGTTTTTTATCCCACTTCACTGTCCTTTAGTGCTGTCTCAGAAGTTGTAGTTTGGTTTGCTTATGACTAATTCTTCTTTTTTATATTCCCAGTAAAACTCTCTCCTCTTTTTCTTGCTTGTTTACCTGTTAAATTTAATATTTTTTCACACAACAGGTTTGTGTGTTCAAAGCTGCTTTGTGCATTTGTAATAAAGTGAAGTTCATTTGACCCATGCTTTCTCTACCCTTTCCTCTGTGTATGTATTATCTTTTTCTTAACCATATTTTCTTCTCTAGAGTATTTATTTTTCCCTTCCACTTTCTCCCTTCACTTAAGATCATAACAGTTAAAACAAAACACTACCCAAGACCCTCCATTTGTCTTATTTAATTCCCTTGATAACCTCTGAAGATATTAAGGTTTCTAGGGGACAATTATTTTTCTCTCGCTATTAGAAAGCAAATGCTTAGTCATTCCGCAACTGATAAATGGTCAAAGGATATGAACAGGCAATTTTCATAGGCAGAAATTAAAGATATCGATAGGCATATGAAAAAAAATGCTCTAAATCACGATTGATTCAGGAAATGCAAATAAAAACAACTTTGAGGTTCCACATCTCACCAGTCAGATTGACTAAGATGACAAAACAGGAAAATGACAAATGCTAGAGAGGATGTGGAAAAAATAGAACACTAAAGATTTTTGGTAGAACTTTGAACTGATACAACCATTCTAGAGAGCAATCTGGAACTATGCCCAAAGGGCTATAAATAATTGCGTACCCTTTGACCCAGTAATACCACTTCTGGGGTTGTATCCCAAAGAGATCATAGAAGTGGGAGGAAGACCCATAGGTACAAAAATATTTATTGCAGCTTTCTTTGTGGTGGTAAAAAACTGGAAATTAAGGGGATACCCATCAATTGGGGAATGGCTAAGCAAGTTGTGGTATGTGAATGTAATGGAATACTGTTGTGCTATAAGAAATAGGGAGGAGAAGGACTTCATATTTACCTGGAGAGGTTTATACAAATTGATGCTAAGTGAGAAGAGCAGAACCAGGAAAAGTTTGTACACAATCACAGATACATCATATGTGTGACAACCAACCTTGATAAACTGGACTCTTCTCAGCAACACAGTTATAAAACAACTCTACAAGTCTCAGGATGGAAGGATATGTCTACATTCAGAGAAAGATCTAGAAAGAACAGAGTTTAAATGTTGACTGAAGTAATCTACCTGCTATTGTTCTTTACCATGTTTGTATTTGTTTCTTTTTTCCCATCATTCACTCTATTGGTTACAACCCTTCTATACAACCAGACTAATGTCCAATGTGAAAGTATTGGCAGATCCTATACTTGATTGCATGCTGCTATGGTGGGGGGGTGGGGAAGAGAGGGAAGTGAGAAGATCTGAAACTCAAGGGATTCTGGAACTTAATCTTGTAAACTAAAAGTAAATAAATCAATTTTTAAAAAGTAAATAGTTATTTGTACAGTCTCTTCTAGTTGTTTCAGTGCATTTACTTTTCTAGATTCTCTTGATTCCTGTGTTAGTATTTCAAAGATTTGATTCAGCTCTAGTCTTGGAAGTCCTCTATTTTTTTCTTCTATGTGATTATACATAATTTGGTTGGATAAAGTATTCCTACCTATAAATATCTATGACTTTTGCCCATCAATTAGGGAATGGCTGAACAAATTATGGTATATGAATGTAATGGAATACTTTTGTGCTGTAAGAAATGGGAAGGAGATGGACTTCATAATTACCTGGAGAGGCTTATACGAATTGATGCTAAGTGAGAAGAGCAGAACCAGGAAAAATTTGTACACAGTCACAGATACATCATATGTGTGACGACCAGCCTTGATAAACTGGACTCTTCTCAGCAACACACAGTTAAAAGACAGCTCTACAAGTCTCAGAATGGAAGGAGATATCTACACTCAGAGAAAGATCTAGAAAGACAAGAGTTTAAAGGAAGACTGAAGTAACACATGCTATTGTTCTTTTCCATGTTTTGTTTTGTTTCTTTTCTTTTCTTTTCTTTTTCACATTATTCGCTCCGTTGGTTACCACGCTTCTATACAACCAGACTATTGTACAATGTGAAAGTGTTTGCAGATCCCATACATGATTGTACACCTCCATGGGTCGGGGGGAGAGAGAAGGGAGGGGAGAAAATCTGAAACTAAAGTGATTCTGTAACTGAATCTTGTAAACTGAAAGTAAATAAACAAGTCAATAAATTTTAAAAAAATAAAAAAAATATCTATGACTTTTGGAATATTGTATTCTCTGCTTTCCTATTGTTTAAAATAGTAACTGACAAGTCTTGTATGATCTTGACTCTGGTTCTTTGTTACTTGAATACTTTCTTTCTGGCTGCATGCAGTATATTCTTTCCTTAACCTGTAGGCTCTGAATTTTGGTCAACATTTCTTAGGAGTTTTCATTTTAGATTATCTTTTAGGAGGTTACCAGTAGATTCTCTCTATTTTCACTTTGCCTTTTGGTTCTAGAAAGTTTGGGAAGTTTTCGTTTATGATTTCTTGAAATATGGTATACACCCTTTTGGGAAGCTTGTAATTTTCAAATAGTGTTACAATTCTTAGATAAATTGGCCTTGACCTCTTTTCAAGGTCATTACTTTTCAGTCTTTTGATTTTGTTCTCATATTTCTTGTTATTTCACAGAATCCTGGATTTCTGTTTGGGCCATTCACATTTATAGAGTAATGTTTTTGTTTTCAGGTGATTGTCTTCTGTGTTTGTGTCTTGAGCTTCCCTGTCACCATCGTAGCTCTTTATGGTTGGGTTCTTGGTTGTTGTTATTGTTGTAGTTGTGACCATTAACTCATTCTTCCAGACTACTTCTTGACTATGGACTTTATGTTAATGTTTAACTCTGTTCTCTTCTGGGAGGGATGTCTGACCTGAGCTTCTGCCCTTTCATGCCCTTTTGCTTTAATAGCTCAATCTGGAGACCTACAAGTTTTCAGTGCTTCCAAAGTGGTATGAGCCAGGGAGAAGTCTCTTCACTGCCCTCTTGGTCTGAGCTCTGCAAATTTTTTACCCAGGTTTGGGTTTGATGGCTTGTGTGTGTTTGACTGCTACTGGACCCAACTTGCCGAGAAGTTTCATACATTGAGTGACTGAACTTTTGGCTCTCCCTTGGTTTTTCAGTTTCCTGCCCTAATTATTGTACTGCAGGCTTATGTGCTGAGCTAAATGTTAGAACTGAGTTGCTGCTCGGTTCCTGGGCTCAGTGCCATAGAGCTAAGCTTTTGGAACTTATTACTTGTTCATTGTACCTGCTCACTCATAGCTGCTCCTCTTCATGTTAGATCTCTGATCCAGAACTGGGTAATTGGTGACAGAACTGCTAGATGACATCAGGTGCTGCTCTGAGAGATAGGTCAGCATACCTCAGGATCTCGTTCTTTCTTAGCGCTTCCTGCCCTGGTGCTCTGTCTTGGCTTTTTTCTATCTCCAGGCACTGGAATGCTCCAGGTTCCTGTTACTGTTGCTACTATAAGGGTTTTGTGCTCCTGGCTACTTCCACCCTAGTGTCAGAAGACCTATCTGTCTCCCTAAACTGCCCTGGGCTGAAAAAATTACTCATTGACTTTTCATTGTTTTTTCTAATCAGAATTTGGTCTGGCATGTTTTTTATGTTGTGGAAGTAGTATGCTGGATGAACAAGACAAAATTGTTTCTCCTGTCACTCTACCATCTTGTATTCACTTCTTTTCCTTTTAGAAAACATTTGATTCCCTAATGGAATTGCTAACAATCAGATGCACCCAAAATTGGTTTAGTCCAGGTATGTGACATAACATTGCCTTAGACTGGATAGGTCACATAACATTATTGAAATGACTTGGAGTGGTATGCATTTGCTTTATAATATAAAGCATAAGAGGCAGCTACAGACCTGAACATGAATAGGAACATATACAAATACCTCTTACTATATCTAGTGGGCTTGGCCTTTCTAGACAGAGTCCATAAATCTAAATCAGGAGTTAGCAGTTTGGGGCAACTGTACTCTGAAAATTCTCCATATAGATGTCTAAAGATACTATGGTTTTGTTTATTATTATTTTCTTTCTTCCATTATTTATCTTTTATTTGAGTCTTCTTGTACAAAATGACTAAAATGGAAATAACCTATAACTCACTGCTTAACATGTCAGGGAGACGAAGGGAGGGATAGAATTTGAAACTCAAAACTTTAAATAAAAATGTTTTTTAAAATAGGGGAAAAAAGACCCTGCTCTACTTTCAAAATTTGGAAAGCTGTGTGCTCCCTCTCTCTAACCCCAACTTCCTTCCCTGGCACCTCTTCAGCAATCCCAGCTGAACCTGCATCCCAGATTTCTGATCACACAAACTTTTCCACTTCACTCAGGCCACTAGTTGCCCTTTGGCTATATATACTAGATTTCATGGGTACCTCTCATTCGCTGGTGAGCCATGAACTTCTGCAGGGCCCCTGCCTCAATAACTAACCCTGTATTACCTCCCTACTGACTAATCTTTATATTTCTGTTCTTTGATTATTAATCACTATTAGATGAAGAAGAATATATTGTTGATTTATGCTATCCAATCTTTCTTTTTTTGTTTATTTTTAGTTTACAACATTCATTTCCACAAGATTTTGAGTTACAAATTTTCTCCCCATCTTTCTCTTACCCACCACCCCAAAACAGCAATCCCATTGAATACCAGCTCCCCCAATCTGCTCTCTCCTATATCCTCTCCGTTTTATAGTATCTTAATTTTTCATAAAGTCATTCGCTTCCATTTGCTCCAGTCCACTTTTGAAGGAATTATTCTCTTCAGTGAGCTTTTGCAATTTCTTTTCCATCTAGCAAATTCAGCTTTTTAAGGCATTCTCCTCATTGGCTTTTTGGGCCTCTTTGGCCATTTGAGTTAGTCTGCTTTTTAAGGTATTATTTTCTTCAGTTAGGTTGTTGACTTTCTTTTCATGATTTTCTTGTATCATTCTCATTTCTCTTCCCAATTTTTCCTCTACTTCTCTTGATTTTCAAAATCCTTCTTGAGCTCCTCCATGGCCTATAACCAGTTCATATTTTTCTTGGAAGCTTTTGATGCAGGAGTTCTAACTTCATTGTCTTCCTCCCATTCTATGCTTTGATCCTTTTTGTCCCCCAAAAAGGAATCTAAGTTACTTTGCTTCCTCTGTTTGTCATGTTGCCACTCAATTACTTGACTTTTGAGCTTTTTGTCACAGTAGAACTCTGCTTCCAGGGAGGAGAGCTTTGTCCCAAATCATTGGGGTTTTCACAGCTGCTGGAGCTATTAGTTGGGTACCTTCTCTGGAGCCCCACACACACTCTGGCTCACTGACCACACACTCCAGGACCTCCACCCAAGACAGTGATTCAGATCCAAGCAGGTTAAAGGAAGTGTGATTACCCTCTGAATGGTCGTTTGGTCCCCCTACAATCTGCAGGCCAGGAGCTCTGGAAGCAGCCATGTGGTGACTGCACAGCCACTACACCTCCACTGCTTCTCACCCTGCACTCTTGCACCCCCCCCCCCAGTTCTAACAGAGTTCCACACTGGCCTTTTGCTTTTTCTTTGGCACTTACAGGTTAATAAGTCTGGAAACCACCACCACCTTCACTCTCCTGAAGTCTGCTTTGGCCACAGCTGGTTGGGGGCCACTCTGAGGCTAAAACTACCCCTCGTGCAGGGCTGGGCTCAGCTCCCAGCATGCTGAGATGTACCCTTCCAGTAGGCCTGCCGGTCTGCATTCAGCAGTATATTTGTTTCTCTCTGTCACTTTGTGGATTCTGTAGCTCCAAAATTTGTTTAGAGTCATGTTTTATAGGTATTTGAGGTAGTTGTGGGGGGAGCTCACAGAATTTTCCTGTTTCTATACCACAATCTTGGTTCCACCCCCCTATTTGTTTATTTTTAAGAAAGAGTTCTGAGCCATGCTGGCTTCTAGTACAATTTGGAATATGATTCATAATACCATTTATCTTTGGAAGAAAATCTCATTGGTCAACACTTTTATTACAGGCCTGTCCAAGACAATTTATTAATGATCTAAATATTGTTGCTAGGAAGAAGAGAATGCCAAAAGGTGGAATTTCCTCTTTATCATTGAGATTTTCTCTGCCACAACAGCTGTGTTATTTTTTATTGATCAGGAAACAAAGACAAAATTCTACAAAGAGCTAAAACAAGGATAAAAAGTTTAGTTGGTAGATGCTTTATTTGGGGGTGACTCAACTAGTAATGAAAATGGTTTCATTTCTTTGCCTACTTTTGACCAGATTGAGAGAGTGATTAAAGAGGGAATATCCCTTTGTTTACTAAAGGAACCATCTCTTAATGTATCATGATTTAAATCAAGGGAGTTAACCTTTTGTTAATGTGGAGGAGATCCTTAAGTTTTCCTGGAAGACATATTTCTCTAAGTATGTACTTCTAAACATTAACATTCTGTTGTTCTATTTAAAGATACTAACTAAAGGTATATAATTTTTAAACGTTACTATGTATTACTTTAAAATATACTATATTCTGTTTCAGGAGTCCAGTAGTAAGTTTCTTAAGTACAGGTATGATTTGGACAGCATCTGCATAAAGATTTCTAATTTGTATTTTTTTTCTATTCTCAATTCAGAAATTTCATGGAAGTATAACTGCAAGTGTTTGGGATGCCACCACTTAGAAAACAGAAAGAAATTGGTAAGTAGTTTTGAAAAATACAGTGACAAACTATGCTGTTTTCTTGCCTTTTTTCTTGAAGTATGTTGCTCAAAAAGGGAAGTTTTGTTTGTATTAACAAATACTTTATGCTTTTAATTGTATACCTTGTTACTACTGCACTATGATATATGTGTGTATATGTATATATGGTATGTATATATGATATATTGTGTATACGTATGATGTATGTATAATATATGCATATATATAGTATATTGTGTATACACACACACACACATATATATATATATAGTATATTGTGTATACACACACACACACACACACGGACAGTAAGTAAAACTTGTGGTGTGGTATTCATTTGAAGTATTGGTTTGTATGTGCAGTGTCATAGGTAAAATCCATCCAAAACATTTTAATTATCTGAATGTATTATCTAACCTACCGATAAGGTAGTAATCTACTTGATCTCTTCCTCTAGCTCTGTCTCTACTACCCACTAGCTCAGTGCTTTCTAGCAGAGGGACAATATGACAAGCCCAGGCAATTTTTCTTACACTCAACATGGTATTTCACTGTGTAGAGCATTTTCCCTTTGTTTTCAGGTTCCAGTGTAGTCTATGAGAAGACATAATAATCAGATATCAAAGTATGAAATTCACCATTTATATTTTTGTCTCCCTTTCACCAATCATTAGGGGTATTTCACTTTGTCAGGTCTCTTCCTTCAACTCCCACACATTCAGACATTTAGTAAGTTGTGATCACATAGTTTCCGTAACATTGAATATGTGTGTGTGTGTGTGCATGTGTGTGTGTGTGTGTGTGTGTGTGTAATGCAGAATCAAGTAGCTCCTACCCACACCATCTAGGAGTATGAGAATGGAATTTAACCAAAGCACAAGCCCCCAATACAGAAACGAAGGCTAAAGATAATGAGAGTAAATAGAAGAAAATACAGAAGACAATAGAGAATTACTTTGAAATGAGAGAAGCTCAAGGGAGAAACTCAAAAGAAAAAAAATTCCACAATAAATCTAAGTAGAGCCTTAGAGAAAGGAATACCCTTACCACAAGGACTGGAAGAATACCTGGAAGAGAGTAAATGAGAGATATAAAATTTAATAACTAAGGAGGAAAAAATGGCAAGAAGAATTAATATCTTAGAGTAGATGAATTGAAAATCTGTAAAATTAGAATGGAGCAAACAGAAAATAGTGACTATGAGAAAGCAAGATATAGTAAAGCAAAATTTTAAAAAATTGAAAGAAAAAAACAGAAGAAAATATAAACAATTGACCTGGAAAACAGAACAAGGAGAGAGAAATAAATCATAGCATTACCTGAAAATCATTAGCAAAAAAATCTTGGATACCATATTTCAAGAAATTATAAATAAAAACTGCCTAGCTCTCCTAGAACAAGAGAGTAAAGTGAAATAGAGAAAATCTACCAGTTACATTTGTAAAGAAACTATAAAACAAAAACTCTTAGGAATGTTATAGTCATAATCTAGAGTTTCCAAGCAAGTAGTCAAAAAGAAAGAGTTCAAGTACTAGGGAGCCACAGTCAGGATCACTTAAGACTTGACAGCTGCTATGATAAAGAGGAAGAGAACTTGAAGTGTGGTATTCCAAAAAGCAACAGATAAAAGTGTACAACCAAGAACAACCCTAATGTGGCAAAGCTGAGTATTAATCCAACAGGTGGGGAAAAAAATTAATCTTTAATGAAATAGAGGAATTCCAACTTTCCTGATGAAAAGACCATAACTGAGCAGACTCTTAGAAATGGAAAAGCAGAAGATAAGAACAGCCTAGAAAGGTACATTTTATCAACTTCAAAACACACTGTTAGAATAAATCGTTTCCATGTTAATGAAGAGATAGAAAACAGATGTCTTCTCGGAGCCCAGATGTCTTCAGAGGTCATAAAGAAACATAAATAAGATAAACAGAAGGTCTAGGGTAGCTTTCTTTTATTTGGGTGGTCATTTTCTCCTGAAGGAAAGAATATCTGGAATATGGGACTTAGGAAGAAAAGAAAAGGAAAGGAAGGAAATTCAGTATCTCAAATAATAAAAATACATAGGGTGAAGGGCATGCAAACATGGAGTGACGGAGGACGAACATCCCATGAATATTACTTTCTCCTGAACTGGACAAAGGAAAGTAAAACATCCTTATACACATACACAAAGGAAAGACATTAGAAATACATTAAACTCAGCAGGGAAATAGGTAGAGACATGGAGAGTCAGTTAGTCAATAAACATTTAAGTGCTTATTACATGCCAGACACTGGTTAAGGCTGGGAATACAAAGAGGGGGGACAGTTCTTGCTCTCATGGAGTATACAATCCAGTGAGAGAGACAGCATACAAACAACAATATACAAACAAGATACATCTAGGATAAATTGAAAATAATTAATAGAGGGAAAGCACTAGCATTTAGGGGGCATCAGGAAATTGCATAAAGCAAAAACCTCTCTTTGGACATGTCTAGAATATATATCTCATTCTGCATTTTGAGACCATCACCTCTCTGGCATGTTTAGGATATTATGAAAGAAAGAAAGAAAGAGTGGGAGGAAGGAAGGAAAGAAGGAAAGAAGGGAGGAAAGTTGGTTGCCCAGCCTGTGTAGTACCTTTCCATCAGTCTTCTCATTGGTTAGTCCCTGAACAAGAAGGTGGTGGTTGTTGTTAAGTAAAAGTCTGTTCCTTTGCTGGAGTTTTTGACAATGAATTTGAGCATCATGCTGTCTGTGTCCTTGGGGACTCTTTTAAGCCAGATTCATGGCTAATTGATAAATTTCTTTCAACTGTTTTTTCTGTTGAGAAATAACATCCTTGTTATAAGCATTTGCATCACTTGTATCCTCTGAGATTCCAAAGAATATGTCAATAAGTAGATGTTGCTCCTGCTCAAATATCAGTAAGTAAGGTTTAAAGCCTGTAGTGTCATCCCTGGTAGAATTTTATGCATGTACAGAAACACTATTATACACATGCTCATACTGTGAGAAACCAATATGAATTTGAAATTGCCTTCTACTTCCCCTTTCCTTTCCTTGGCCCTCCATTTCTAACACATAGGCCTTCACAGATAATATACATATCCAGTACATCTCCAGTCTTGTTCTTGACTTTGATTCTTCAGTCTTCAAAGATTATAGTGTTTAGAACTTAAAAGAATATTAGAGATATTTTTGATCCAAGCTTCTTATTTTACAGATAAAGGAACTGAGGCTTAGACAGATTAGATGAATCCTTTCCTACAACTCTCCCTCTTTTTTTTTAATTTTAATTTATTTTCTTGATTATATCATTCATTTCCACAAGGTTTTGAGTTACAAATTTTCTCCCCTTTTTGTCCCTACCCCCCAGCCCAGAACATTGATCCCACTGTAAGGCCCCTCCCACAATCTGTTCCCTTTTATGCCCTCCTCCAACACCCCTCTAGCTTTCTAGCAGGGCAGGGAGGGGCTCCCTGCCCCTGTCCCTGTATGTCTTATTTCCCAGTTGCATTTGATTGTATAGCTTTAAATACTAGAT
>JAQQSW010002495.1:0-14944 GCA_028646575.1 Pseudocheirus occidentalis
GGGAGGGAGGGAGAGGGAGGGAGGGAGAGAGAGTGGGGGAAGGAAGAGGAGGGGAGGAGAGGGGGAAAAGAGAGGGAGGTGGTTTTGGGATCAAAGTTACAAGTAGCAGGATTGGCTTTGGTTAAGAGAAGGGCTAATTTCATTAGACATTTCAATTAAAAAGGAGTGAATAAAGGATAATAGAGAATTTTGAGATGTAGAATAAGAAAAAAAAAGAGGATGCACTGGGCATTCATCCAAAAGCAAAACTTGTGTTTGGTCTCATTCAGTGACAGGAATGGCTTACTTTATGCAAATTTAGTACATGGTTCAACATCTCCTCCCCCCCACTACCATGGATTGACTACAGTTTCCAGCCCCCCTCCCAACTTTGAACAGCGAATGTATCTATAGAAAGAGATACACATAACACACACAGAGAACATATGGTTGAAATTCATTAAAAAAAAATGGGGTGTGTGTGTGTGTGTGTGTGTGTGTGTGTGTGTGCTACATATAGCAATGTATACTATGTCATAGTGGATAAAATACTGAATTTGGAGTCAGGAAGAGCTGCATTCAAATCCTGCCTCTGATGCTTACTATTTATGTAATGCTAGATCAGTCATTTCTTCTCTCTGAGCCTCAGTTTCCTCATGTGTAAAATAGAGATAATCATTCTAGTACCTACCTTTCATTGGGAGGCTCAAATGAGACAATGCATATGATTTGCTCTGCAAGTATTAAAAGTCCTTACAAATACATGCAGACAAGTATGACAAGTCAACTCTCTCAGGGAGGAAATGAAGTCTGGCCAGCCTGGACTCCTCCTCAAAGTAAAGGCTCCAAGAGGAATTCCCCAGTGGGAGGAGTTCCAGAGGGAAATGTCCCAGGGTGAGATAACCCCAAGGAAGCATAGATGGTCCAGGAAAATGAGGCCCCTTATACTGACACAAGATCAAGGATGAGATAGTGACCAAAGTATGGTGCAAAACCTGGAAAATCAGAAGCAAAATGGGCAGGGGGTCAATGAGAACAAGTCTACTCTCTACACCATGAGAGTCTTTCAAATATTTTAAAACAACTATTCTGTCCCCAGTAAGACTTTAGCTCTTTATATGATATGAACTTGTAACCCTCCACCTTCCTGGCTGGCCTGCTCTGAATGCACTCCAGCCAGTCAATGTCTTTCCTCAGCTGCAGCACCCAGAATTCCACATGACTGGGGCTGATTGAAGAGGATTATAAATTCCTTATCCCTGGGTGCTTACCACATCATGATGTCAACTCATTGAGTCTGCAGTCCACCAAAGCCCCTTGATCTTTCTTGGATGTGCTGCTAACTAGTCATGCCTTATCTTGCACTAATGAAACTTACTTTATTAACCCAAGAATAAGGAGTTACATTTTCCAGGGGTGTGCTGGTAAATATTTAACAACCAAACTCTCTAGAAAAAAGGGAAGAAAGTATACACAAATACTTTTAAGTTTAATTTGCATTACTAATATTTTCTAAGTCTATATAATCAATAAAACCACAAATCAAGCATTGCTGATTGATGATCACCAGGTCTGGAGTCAGGAAGACTGATGTTCCTGAGTTCAAACCTGATCTCAGATACTTACTCCTGAACTAGTTATTTCTTTTTATGGTAATTTAATTGTATGACCCCGGTAATTTAACTGTGTGACCCTGGGCAAATCACTTCACCAGGTTTGCCTCAGTTTCCTTATCTGTAAAATGAGCTGGAAAAGGAAATGGCAAACCACTCCAGTGTCTTTGTCAAGAAAACCCCAAATAGGGTCACAAAGAGTCAGATATGACTAAAGAAGGACTGAACTACAAATGATAGACTATGCTAGTAAGCCACAGTATTAGAAACTCATAAGTCATCTCCATCCCAGCACTTAACACAATGCCAGGTACACAGCAGGCACTTAATAAATGCTTACCAATGACTTAACTGCCCCACACTTTTCTGTAAATATCCCTAACAAGTGATGTACTCCTTGAAAACTTTCAGTAAGTGACAACCCATGAACTGCTTCCTAAAACAACCATTTCCAGTTTTGTATAACTAATTATTAAGAAGTTTTTTTCCAATTGGTATGTCCTGTGCCCCTGCTGTCCCACTGATGTGGCCTCTGTTGGAGCATACCAGACAGTTTCTCTATGTGAGATATAAAAACATCATTTCCCACTGATAAGAACTTTATTGTTTTCTTGAAAATATATAAATTCCTTGTTTTGTTCTGTATATTTCTTATCCCACTCATACCATATTGATGTGTGATGGCTGACAATTCATGGCTATATACTTGCTATTAACCTCAAAAAGGGGCTACAGAAAAGTGAAATCTGGAGAAACACAGAGACAGAGAAGAGCAGACATGGATACTGGGAGCATTTCCTGGAATGAGGCCTTGACTCCTTCCAACATGCACCTACCCCTCCTAGTTCTGCCTACAAGTACAGTGTCAGAGACTGGATTTGAATCTGGGTCCCTGACTCTAAGTCCATTTACCCTTCTGAGACAGAAGAAGACACTTAGTGAGATTACAGAAGACAAAGAATCGATGCATGGGAGTAAACTCAACACTCCTCACCTGTCCTCCTACAGTTACTTCCACTTACAACTGCACTCACATGGGACCACAGAATGTAAAATGTCAGAGCAAGCAGAAAGAAGTCTGTGATCTATTCCAATCTCCTCACTTTACAGAGAAGTAAATTGAGATCCTGAGTGGGGAATATGGCTTGTCACACAGAGCTAGAGGCAGAGCTGGGACATAATTCTCCATTTCAACTGCCAGTAAAGGAAATAAATTAAAAAATAAAGCAAAAAAAGTGAGGAAACCCAGGACACAGCAAGGTCATTGTCTCAGCTCACCAGCTGGGAAACAAGGCCCTGAATGAGCCAGTTTGAATCAATTCAAACTACTATTGCTTTAGCAAGACCCATTGAGATGCCAAGAGATAAATTTCAATGGCTCTGAACTGTGCCCAGTGCACAGTAGGCTGCTGTTGTTACTAAGAGGGAAGGTATTTCTCCTCTCCCCTTGTGAACATAATTGAAAGAAGCTATTAATGTGCTGCCAGGAGCGTTACCTAAAGAATGGCTGGATTTGTAAAGAGAGGGAGCCTCACTAGGTATCAACTTCCCAATGAAGCTTTTACTAGAATAAGGTCCTGTCCTATTAGTAAATGCTTTGGAGGAATAAAAGGAAGGGGAAGGACATTGACACACTGGAACAAATCCAGAAGAGGGCATCCAGGATGGGGAGAGGCCTGGAGAACAGCCCATAGAAGGATTGGGCTAAGGAACTGAACATGTTTAGACTGGAGAATCAAGGGGGAGTATGACAGCTGCATACAATGTCATGTGGGAGCAAACTCAGTCTTGTTCTGCTTTGAAGTTGCTGAGAGGGAGATTTCAACTCAATCTTAAAAACAAACAAACAAACCAAAAAAACTTGTATGAGTTAAAGTGAGCCAAAAATAGAGGGACTACCTGAACAGATGGTGGGTTATTTACTTGGCCATAAAGAGGATTCTAGCTTAGTCATGAGCTGGACTGCTGGACCTCTGAAGCTCTTTCTAACTTAATAAATCATAGTACACAGAACTGGAAAGGACCCTGAGAGCATCTAATCCAACAATATTCGACTCTTTTTGTGTCCTGGACCCTTCAGGCAGTCTGATGAAGCTATGGATCACCTTTTAAGAATTATGGTTTGCATTTGTAACTCAAAGCCTTATGGAAATGAATGATATAACCAAGAAAATAAATTAAAATAAAAAAAAAGAATTATGGTTTGCAAAATGTAGAGGATTGCAAAGAAAACCAATTATATTGAAATAGGAAAATATTAAATAAACAAGTTCCTGGATTCCATGTTAAGATCCTCAATTATAATCCACATCTACCTTCACCTCCATTTTATGTGCTACCCTTGTATAACGCCATGCACCAGTAGATTCCCAAAAGAATGCTACTGCGAGCAGCTTTTAAGGTTTTGATTACACAGTAATAGTGAACACTCTGTTTATTCCATTACAAATCAAGGCAAACATTCACAATATATCACAATATAATATTCACAACATTATATCTTATCACAGAAAGTCACAATATAGTGTCCATAACAGCTTAACATTAGAATGGCCACACAGTTTTCACAACAGTGGCCACAATATTTAGAACAAGGAACAAAAGAATAATCATCTGGTTTCCCTAAGGGGGAAACTCTCCTCACTTGATCATTCAATCAATTCACAATATATCAATCTTCCACTCATGGGGCAACCATTAACTTAATCAATCACTAATCTAGATTCCCAAATACTAAATATCATTAGTCTCTAGTACATCATTAGAAAAACCACACAAACCTTCCACTCCTTGGTGTCTAGAAAACCTCAGTTTCCTCCAAGGGGAGGTCTTTTCATCATCTTGACTCTGGGTGATCTCTTTGATTCCCTGGATCCCCTTCCATGGTCCCAGCTCCTACCTGAATCCATCAAACAGTCACTTGGATTCAGAAGCAGACAGCTCCCAGGTCCTTGTCCAGTCCTCAAGGCAATCCCTGGTACACACTGAAGTTCACAGGGTCCAGCACATCTCAAACCCTTCACCACTTCTCTTTCCTGGAACTCAACAATTAGCCAAGCCATGAACAAAGTCTTATCCTGGTCATGCTTCTTCAGTCCTCCAGCAGTTCAGCTGGCCCTAGGATCCAGAAGGAATATTGGCCTTCTGGATGCCTTCACCAGATTCTGGTCTCAGGAAAACTCCAACTCACTTCTTCAGTCCAGCAGCCCAGCTCCCAGATGCTGAGATAATCCTACTTCCTTCAACAGGAAAATTCCAATTCTGTCTCTCTGTCTCTGGAATTCTTGCTTATGTACACACACTGGCCTCCTGTCTCAGCCAACACCCTTCTTCCACATCAACAGGGGAGTTCACACCTTCTCAACAGTGGGCAGGGCTCACACCTTCCATACTTAGCCCTAAGTTACTAAGTGCTAAGTATCTGCTAAACTGATTGCTGTTACACCTCGGCTCAAAACCCCAGGCTCTTGGTCTGTTTGGACTACACAGTGGTTCTCAACCTGTGGGTTATGTTCCATTTGTAACAATGAAAATACATCCTACATATCAGATATTTATATTATGATTCATAACAGCAGCAAAATTATAGTTATGAAGTAGCAACAAAAATAATTTTATGGTTAGGGGTCACCACAACATGAGGAACTGTATTAAAGGATCATGGCATTAGGAAGGTTGAGAACCACTGATAGAGTCCCCTCTGCCCTCAAAATTCTCATATTGTCCCCCCCCTCCAAATTTTATACTGAGGAATCCAGAAACCCAGATTTTGTCTAAGTCTCTACAGATATGGGTAACCAGCATCTCAAGGTCCCATACAAGCATTCAAGGTAACAAATACATATATCAACTATTATCAGGTTTTATTTAATCCCACAGAGGATGAGAATGCAAAGCACTCCCAAGAGTCCATAAGTAATGTAGAAAACACATAGAGGATGGACAAAGGCACATTAACAATTTAATTCTTTATCTTCATAAGAACCATAGCACTCTAGACTTAGCATCACCCTATGGTTTGGATTCTCCTAAGATGAGGCATGTAGATGGCTCAGTGGACAGAGTACTGGTTATGGAGTAATGAAGGCCTGAGTTCAAATCCAACCTCAGACACTCACTAACTGTGTGATCCTAGGCAAGTCATTTAACCTATGCCTTAATCAACTAGAGAAAAAGAAATGGCAAACCAGTCCAGTATCCTTGCCCCCCAAAAAAGCCTGTGGACAGTATGGTCCATGGGGTTACAAAGAGTCAGACATGACTAACAACAAAATGGGAAACACACTTGGGGACTGCTACAAAACAAGAAAGCAAGCCTTTATTATTATTACTATGTTCCAGGTGCTGTGCTAAAAGCTAGAGGTCCAAACACAAGCAAAAATATAGTCCCTGACCTCAAGAAGCTTACATTCTAATGGAGGAATACTGAACAAAAAAGAGGTCCAGAAAGTCAGAAACATGGCTCAGACAGGAAGAGGAGAATGAAGGCAGTCTGGTCTGGGCCATTCCATATAATGGAGCCTTCAGGAAGAACTCACCAAAGAGAAAAAGGAGTAGAGGGGTATTCCAAGGTATGCGGCCACAGGAGTGGAGTGAGGAGGCCCCTGAAACTGAGGAATGTTCTGGTAGGAGCTGACAGTAGAGACAGCATGATTTTGAAGTTGAGAAAGTTGAGAACTGGGTTCTGTTGACATACAGTGTCCTGATAGTCCACTGGCTTTTACCCAACAGGAGACCAGAGTAAAGACTTCGCCTTAAGGTCCTGTTCTTAGAGTTTAAACCAATGGTTCTCAACCTTCCTAATGCTGAGACCCTTTAATACTTGTATGTGGGTGTATGTGCATGTGGGAGGACCTGCCTGGAGACAGATAGAGGAACGGTGTCTTGGTTCCTAAGACCATTGGAAATATGTGTTTTCCAATGATCTTAGGTCAGCCTGTTTGACCCCCAAAGGGGTTGTGACCCACAGGTTAAGAACCACTGGTTTAGACTCTCCTGAAAAGGAAAACACCCTTGGGGATGCTAGATAAGCAAACTTCCTTCCCCTTGGGCCCGTTTGATTAATTCGCTATGTATGGGAGTACAAAGCCAGCTCCTTTTCTCTTCCATAGGAGGCCTTTAATCTCTTTCCACTTGTTTCAGAACCGAGGACCCTGTAAATGACTCTCTTCTCTCTTTGGACACCGAGTTGCTCAGAAAGTCTCCCTTATCTCAGTAGAAGCTTAGACTCTCAAACTCTTCAACTTAAGGCTCGCTATGAGACAACCCACAAAGTGAGTGTTGACATTGGACCTGATGCACATTTTGGCTGGAAGGTCATGTTCTTGGGTTATGTGACTTAGGGAGTTCTTCCCTCTGGAATTCTCCAAAAAGCTGGGGCTTGAGGGGCTCATATTGCCCAAGTCATATATTTGTTTGCCTTGTATCTCCCCAAAATTGCCACTGGAGAGGGAGGTGTTTGGGGGTAATCCCCTCCCCTCTTTACTCTTAGGATCTCCCCAGAAGATAGTTGGAAAAGACGAAAAGGCCTCCATTTAGTCTATGAGTTCATTTTATAGGCCAGCACAAAGAGTGTTTCCTCCCAACAAAGTCCATCTTCTTAAGTATATGAGCTAACCAGTTCCTTTTGGCAGCTCCAATGAGTGAAACCCACCTTCTAGGTGGTGAAAAGAAGTGCCTTCAAAGCGACCAATTCATCCTCAGAGAAGGTCCACATCAGTGAGACTTACTCAGAGGACTTTAGTTCTTTAAGTAGCTGCCAATAGGAACATCACATCCTAAATAGGAAGATTTCAACAGTTAGGAACAAAAGTTCACTGCCCCAGTCAATTCTTTACATTGGGTTCTTAACTTTTTTTTTTTTTTTTTAAATCAGGGAGCACAACAGATGGATCCTGGGCCTGGAGTCAGGAAGATCAGAGTTCAAATCAAACCTCAGACACTTATTAGCTGTGTGACCATGGGCAAGTCACTTAACCTCTGTTTGCCTCAGTGTTCTCATCTGTAAAATGGGGATAATAATTGCACCTACTTCCTGGGGTTGTTGTAAGGATCAAAGGAGTTGATATCTGTAAAGCATTTAGCATAGTGCCTAACACACAGAAGCTTAATAAATACTTCTTCCTTTCCCCTTCATGGACCCCTTTGGTAGACTGGTGAAACCCATGGACACTGATAATTATAGAAGCATCTGTAGACAGTAATATTATGATCACATGTGGGTCTCATAAGTGCATCAATTTCAAAATGATCATGAGTAGAAACAATATTTTGAGATATTCTCAACAGTTGTACAGACAAGAAAATATTTATAATTTCTATTTGTGGCAGAATCACAAGTACTGCTATTCTAACTGTGGTTTGTTGCCTACATTCAACATTTTGAAGGAGATACTAAATTTCTGGTAGAGGTTAGTGAAAATAAAGGTACGATTTTTTTTTCCTGTCTAAGTTCATTGACCCCTTGAAATATATCCATGGATCCCTTGGAAGTTTGTGTACCATCGGTTAAGAATTCCTGCTTTCTGTAGATATGAGCAAACAGGTCTGAGAAAGGAAGTGACTTATACACCACCAGGATTAGAATTCAGGTCTTAAAGGCCAGGAAATAATAGAACCAGAATAAGAATCAAATAATTTTATAATTAGAAGAAATCGCAAAGGGCATGTATTGCAACCTCCACCTAAAACTTGAAGTACCTAGAACTCAGGCTTCCTGATTCGCATGTGAATTCTCTGCCATAGCACACTACAGTCAATCCAAAAGCATTTATTAAGCTCCTGCGGAGCTCCAGACACTGTACTAAAGGAATCAGGGCATGGAATAAGCATTTAACTACTAAGCACTAGGGAATGTGCTAAGCTCTTTACAATTATTAGCTCATTTGAACCTTATAACAATCCTCTGTGGTAAGTGCTATTGCAATCATTTTATAGCTGAGGAAACTAAGGCAAATAAAGATAAAGTGACTTGCTCAGGGTCACACAGCTAGTAAGTGTTTGAGGTCAGATTTGAACTCAGGTCTTTCATGACCTTTAAGCAGTGGAGATACAATGACAGGCTATTCTCAAAGAGTTGCAGGCTAGCAGTTAAAAACAAGTTATGCACTACCTTAAGAGTGTGGTTTTACCATTTTATTTTCTTTTTACTCTGAGCCAAATAATGAGAATTTTCCAAGTTCATTGTGGTACAGAAGAAGGAAACTAAACAAAGATTTGCAAATTTCTATTATTTAGGGCTTGGGTTTCTTTTTCACAGTATATGACAAATTCAATAAATAACTTTCAAAACTGTTCAGCTTCTCATTTTTTCTGCTTTTCCCCCCCTTCTTTTTGGGGTTGGTGGTGGTGGGGAAGATAATCCTAACCTTAGTCAATCTCTCTCATCCCTGAAATGGAAAAAAAAAAGAAAAGAAAAAACAAAAACAAAAACAAAATCCTGGTAACAAATATATGTGCGTTATATAATGAGTATATAACATTATATAATGAATATATGACTCTATGTACAATCTTGTAAAACAAATTCCCACACACCTGGTCCAAAAATGTATGTCTTGTTCCATAGCTTAAGTCCAGTGTAGGTAGTTTGCTTTATTATCAGTTCTCTGAAACCCTGGCTGCTCATTGCCCCGATCAGAATTCTTAAGTCTTTCAAAGTTGTTTGTTTTGTACAATGTTGCTACTGTGCAAATTATTTACCTGGTTCTGCTCATTTCATTCTACATTTGTTCATCTAAATCTTCCCAGATTTCTCTAAAATTATTCCTTTTGTCATTCTGTATGGGTATTCATATACTATATTTTGTTCAGCTATTTACCATTGGTGAGGACTCCTTTAATTTTAGCTCTTTGCTTTAATAAAAAGGAGATGTCATAAATATCGTATACATGAATGTTTTTCTTCTTTCCTTGATTTCTTTGGTGTATAGGCTTATCAGTGGTATTTCTGGGTTCAAGTATTCACAGTCTAGTGAATATACACCATTTAGTGATTTCTTGGTCCTAGTTCCAAGTTGTTTTTTCAAAATGGCTGGACTGACTTAAAGCTTCACTAATGGTACATTAGTGTGTCTGTTATTCCATAGCCCCTCCAACAATTGTCATTTTCCTTTAGACAATTTGCCAGTCTGATAGGTGTGAGTTAGAAGCTCAGAATTGTTTTGATTTTCATTAATCTAATTATGAGTGATTGTAGCACTTTAAAGTTTGGTGGTTTATAGCTTGAATTTCTTCCTTTGAAAACTATGTGTTCATATCCTTTGGCCATTTGTCTATTGGGGAATGGCTTTTATTATAAATTTTAATCCTTTCCTTAGTAGATTTCAGTAATGAGACCGTTATCAGTGAAATTTGCTGCAAATATTTATTCCCAGTTAGCTGTTTCCTTTTTTAATTTTTAAGTCCATTGTTTTTGCATTTTGCATTTTATATTTTGTACAATAAAAATTGTCTACTTTATCTTCTGCAATCCTCTCTGTGTCTTGTTTGGTCACGAGCTCTTCTCCTATCTCTAATTCAAAAGAGTTAATTTCTTCTTTCTCTTCTATTTTGCATATGCTGTAATCTTTCATGTCTAAGTCATGTACCCTTTGGAGCCATCTTTGATGGAATCCCAATAAAGCTGCCCCCAGCCCCAATATTCTAACTTCTTTATGGGTCCCACTGAACTGCAGGCATGCTCTGATTTAACCACATAATCTGGCTTTAACCACACCTCAGGCCCCCAGACTCCATACAGACACTGCCCCTATAGCCACTGCCCCCAGATCCAATTCACATATTTGACCAGGTATGTTCTTGTACTCAACCACAATCACATCATCCATTTAGCCCCTGACAGGACCACAATACCTAACTATCCATCTTGACATACAGGACCACAATAGTTAGCCAGTCAGAAAGCAGCAGGCTGTTTGACCACTGACAAGGGACCTCTCCCTTATTACTTAATCCCTTAGCAAATCCCTCCTATCTTTTTAATAGTCATAATTTCTGTTGTGTAATCAGCATCAATACGCTATAAATTTGACTGTGTTGTCTTACTAAGTTGCTGGTTCCTCTTAGAATCTAACCCTCTTCTTAGGGACATTCACCCTCAATAAACGTCTGTACTTGGATTAGAGGTGGTCTGACTCTAAATTCTCTGATACAGTGCCTCCACAACACACCATGAAACCGCAACAATCTTGGTATATAGTGTGAGATATTGTTCTACACTTAATTTCTGCAGGATCTCTTTTGAGCTTTCGCAGCTGTTTTTGGCAAATAGTAAGTCACTGCAGCACTATCTGGGGTCTTTGGATTGGCATGTTGGCATGTTCAATCCCTTCTGTATGTTCTATACTTAATCTGTTCCTCTGATTGACCTTTCTATTTTTAATCCATACCAAATAATGTGTTTTGATGGATACTGCTTTGTGGTTTAGTTTGAGATCTTGTACTGCTAGGCTTCCTTCCCATTCTAACACCCCTCCCCACCCCATTTCCTTTGAGATTCTTAAGCTTTTGTTCTTCCAAATTAGTTTTCCTATTTTTTCCTCTAGGTCTACAAAATAATCCTTTGGTAATTTGACTGGCAGGGCACTGAATAAGTAAATTAATTTAGGTGATATTGTCACTTAATATATTGTCTCAGCTTACCCATAAACAATATTTTTCCAATTATTTATGGCTATATTTTTGTAAAGAGTGTTTTTCGGTTATATTCATAGTAGTTTCTGTTTATATCCTGTTTATATCTTGCCAAATATTTTATACATTTTGTGGTCATTTTGAATATAATTTATCATTTTGGTTTTTCTTGCTTTTTAAAAAATGTAGATTTTTTTTAACCTTAGAACTTCATGGAAGTTATTATTTCAATTAATTTTTAGTTGACTTGGGGGTTTTCTAAGCAAGTTATCATCGTATCTACAAAAAGCTAAAATATTATTTCCTCTTTACCTATACTTACTCCCTCAATTTCTTTTTTCTTGCCTTTTTCCATTACTAGAGTATTTTTAACCTTATATCAAATAATAGTTGTGACCAAGCTATCAATGGCATCGAACTAACAGCTGTAAGAGAACAGGTTGAAAAATGTTTTTCATGAAGCCAGTCCATGGAATGAGTCTTGAAGGTTGGGATTTCAAAATAATAATAACAGATTCTAACTCAATCATACATTTGGTTTGACTGGAGGTGGGTCAAATTCTGTGAAGCATTTCGGAGTTTAAATTTGCCTGTTTTTCTTTTGTGATTCAACTGTTAGCCAGATTTTTAAAAAGGACTGATACTTGTTCTATATTTCAAATACTCAAGTAACAAATGATATATTTCAATTATCCAAGTAATAAACTCTTCTTTTCCAGTAGACCTGCATATTTCACTCATTTTCTTCCATGTCCCATGCCTGAAGTACCCTCCTTTCTTACCTCTCTGCCTCCTGGCTTCCCTGGGTTCCTTTGAGACAGCTCCAATTCTACCTTTTTACAGGAGGCCTTTCCCAGTTTCTTTTCCCCCTTACTGTTTGTGCCTTATCTCTGAGATTATCTTTCATTTACATAGTATGTATCTTGTAGGTACACAGATATTCACTCTTTGTCTCCTTCATTAGAATGTAAGCTATTGAGGACAGGGGCCACGCCTTCTGCCTTCTTCATGTTCCCAGTGGTCTGGCACTTAATGACTGATTGACAATGAACATCTTTGCTTTACCCTAAATCTTATTGGAAAGGCCTCTAGTTTATCTTCAAAACATATAAAGTGAAGTCTTGGTTTTTCATAGATATTCTTTGCCTTATTAAGGAAAGGTCCATTTATTCATATGCTTATTTTTTAGTATTTTTAACAGAAGTGGGTGTTGTATTTTGTCAGAAGTTTTTTTATGCATCTATTGACATAATCATGTGATTTTTATTATTCTTGTTATTAATATGCCCTACTATATTTATAGTTTTCCTAATATTGAGCCAAGCATCCATTCCAGATATGAGTCTGTTGAGAATGTATAATGACATTTTAATCGTACTAATCTTTTATTTAAAAATCTTGTGTTGATATTCATTAGGGATGTTAATTTGTAGTTTTCTTTCTCTATTTTATCTCTCCTTGGTAGAAGTGTGTTTCTACAGAATGCAGGACACATTTATTTCTGCCAGTTTTTAATTGGTTTGGGCCAGTCGATGGTTCAATAATTAAGAGATGCTTTGACAATATTAGAACCAAGCCAAGAATCTGAAAAACTGCTGGCATCTTTGCCAAAATGTTCTGGCTTCGCCCTCACTAGACAAAATTTTGAGAACTACTTTTAGTCTGTGTTCAAGTAACAATGAAAGGCAGTTTAGCATAGTAGATGGGCAGCTGCCTTGGAGTCAGAAAGACGTGGATTCCAGCGAGCAGTGTTTCTGATTGACTGGTGACATGATCATAGAGGAAGTCATCTAAATTTTCAGTGGAGCTGGCCATTCTCTAAAACTGGAAGGCACAAGTGAGTTGCAGCTCTGTATTAGTGGAGGGATGTTTGATCCTTAGAGTCCCCCATATTAATGAAAGCACAAGTCTGGACCAAAAAAACCCACACATTTACATTGCATTTTAGAAGCACTTTCCCTACTGCAATCTTGTGAGGTAAGTAGTGTGACTTTTACTACCACCTCCATTTTGAGATGAAGAAATGGCAGTTTAGAGATGTACAATGACTTCACCAAGGTCACTCAGTAAGGAACAGATTCAATTCCAAGTCTCCTGTCTCCTTTCCTTTTTGTCAGTCTTCCTCAAAGAGCTAAAGTACTTCTCAGTATTGGATTAAAGATAGAGAGGGAAAAACCACATCTCTTTAATCCTACTGCTCTGTTGATGTTGTTTAATAATTTCAGTTGTGTCTGACTCTTCATGGCCCCATTTGGGATTTTCTTGGCAGAGATACTGGAATGGTTTGCCAGCCCCTCCTTCAGCCCATTTTACAGATGAAGAACTAAGGCAAATAGAGCTGTGACTTGCTCAACATCACACAGCTATTAAAAAAAATCTAGGATCATAGGATTTAAAGACAGAAGGAATCTTAGAGATCGTATAGTTCCATTTCCTTATTTTACAGATAAGTAGACTGAGCCCAGAGAGGGAGAAATGACCCACCTGAGATAAGTAGGAGACAACTCTCCATCTAGTTGTCTTCTATCATGTTACATGGACGCTCCTCTTATTTACATACTGTATGCCATAGAATCCTAAAAGTTCAGAAGGGAAAGGGTCCGAGTGCTCCCCATACCATCTCTTTCCTAGGTTCCACATCTGTTTGGCCATAATATTGCTGCCCCAGGGCTGCTGAATCAGCACTCCTGGAAATGATGGTTTCCTTTCTGGATCTATCAGAGGGACTTCCTACAGGGAGACAGCTGCTTTCCTGAAGAGCAGACTCAGGCAACACAGCAGGAGGAATGGCCTTGAGAAAGATGACAGAAATATCTCTGGGAGGAGACAGGAGCTCCCTTGGGGTAGGTCAGCCTTTGGTAATTCTATTCTTGCATATCTTCCCACCAAGAAAACCGAAAAGGAAAAATCTTCTCAGTGCAATTGCAGAGTCTGAGTTGTCCCCACACACCAGGGAACATGTGATCCTCTGCTGTGACACATATTTTTTTGATTCTGTGCAGCCTTGGGCTCCCTGC
The DNA here is from genome assembly GCA_028646575.1 of Pseudocheirus occidentalis. Classification (NCBI taxonomy): domain Eukaryota; kingdom Metazoa; phylum Chordata; class Mammalia; order Diprotodontia; family Pseudocheiridae; genus Pseudocheirus; species Pseudocheirus occidentalis. Next base: position 14,243 of record JAQQSW010002495.1, read on the forward strand.
CCCCTCTGGAGCTCCAGACATTTTTGGAAGTTAGCTATGTGTTGGTGGTTTGGGAAATCCTTAAAATAGTCTTAGGCATTCTAAGTTAGCTAGTTAGTGTAGTGATTAAAATGCCCAGACTTGGAGTCAGGAACACCCAAGCATGAATTCTACTTCAGACACTTCCTAGCTATTGTGCCCTTGGGCCAATCACTCTTTCTTCATTTTTCTTTTCTTTTCTTTTTTTGGAGGAGGGAACAACACTGAAAATTATCCCAAGGTAATTGGGGTTAAGTGACTTGCCCAAGGTCACACAGCTAGTTAAGTGTCAAGTGTCTGAGATGGTCTTGACTTTAGGGCCAATGCTCTATTCACTGCATCACCTAGCTGTTCCTTTGAGTTTCTTTCTTTCTTTCTTTCTTTTTTCTTTGAGGGGTAAACAATGTTAGGGTTTTTTTGAGTGGGGGAAGGCAAGGCAATTGGGGTTAAGTGACTTGCCCAAGGCCACACGGCTAGTAAATGTTAAGTGCCTGAAGCTAGATTTGAACTGAGGTCCTCCTGACACTAGGGCTGGTGCTCTAGTCACAGCATCACCTAGCCACCCCTTACTCTCTCTTTCTTGAGCCTCAGTTTCTTTGTCTGTAAATTATAGCATCTACTTCATAGGGCTCCTGTAAGGATCAAATTAGATAACATCTGGGAAAGGAAAGGAAGAGAAGAGAA
>JAQQSW010002496.1:0-14944 GCA_028646575.1 Pseudocheirus occidentalis
CCTCCCACTGCCTCCTTGCCCTGGGAGCAGTTTGGCCGGACCTGCTCTTCTCCTCCCGAGTTAGCAAAATCCACTGACCTTTCTCTTAGCCTTTTTTTCTTCTGGCCTGATAAATGTGGTAACTATGCCTCCAGTGCAGCTGATCTGCTCTCTTATAGACGCCGCTCCCCGCCCAATGCCCCAGGGCTTGACCCGGCTGGTCATGTGCTTTCTGTCTTTTGGAGAGTTTTGGAGCTTGAAAATCTGTTTAGCGTACCATTTTATGAGTTTTTTAGCGTGTTTGTGTGGGAGCTGTGGTGCTTTGCTGCTTCTATGCCGCCATCTTGGCTCCACCCCCCTTTTGAGTTGGAAGTCATCTTCATAGAAGTGACAAAACTCTTTGGAGCTGATGAGGTCATGAAAAGAGAGCATATAAAAAGAAAGAAGAGCCTTGGGGTATCATCACAGTCAAGGGGTGAGATAGGGAGATAATACAATAAAGGAGACTGAGCAGGAATAGGCAGAGAGGTAGGAACCAAGAGAGCACAGTATCCTAAGAACTCAGAGAGGAGATGAAACCTACCTTCAAACAACAGCCTTGTGGGTTCATAGGACCACACACACACACACACACACACACGTGTGTGTGTGTGTGTGTATACATATATATGTAGATATATGTATATACACACATACATGTAACTAGAAGGGACCTGAGAGACTCAGAGACCATTTAATTCAAACTCATTATTTAACAGATGAGAAAACCGAGGCCCAGGGAGATAAGTGTTAAGCCTAACATCACACAGGTAGTAGTTATCACAGGTGGGATCTGAATTCAGATCCCCTGATTCCGGAGCCACTGTACCATAGCCATACTTGGTTCACTTGAAAAAATTTACAAAGGGGCTCATTTTTAGCAAAAGCTTTGTTTCAAAGTGCTGATATGAACGTTGTCATTCCCAAGTTAGCTCTCAAGGTGATTGAATTTTAAGCTATAGTAGCTCTTAAAGACCAGCTGTTAAGTTGTAGAGGGGCAGCCATCTGTATCACTGGAGAATTGCCCACACTCATAAATTCATGGCTCCTTTAAGAACTGAAGTAAATTTGTACTAACTGTGAATCCAAGAAGGAGACGGAAAATAAGGCTATTTGTGACTTGCAGCCATAAAGCCAAGACCATCCCCTGAATGTGTAGCACGGAAAGGATTGATCACCATTAGCAACAGGAACCTTGAAAAAGGAAGGCGAGCTGGGGTTGGGGGAAGAGTGGAGGAAGAAAGGGGGAAGGGGATTATTCTGACAGGCTCTCAGCTCCAGGGGCAAATTGTAGGGTACATTCTCAGGTTCCTCCACTTTGAACTGAATGTTCTGAATCACCCTGCTGGCCCAACTCTTAGGTTTTGCTGGAACAAATGTCTTCACCACAAAAATGGACAGGGTATGAGAAAATACAGGATGGGGGTGGGGTCAGATTGAAAGAAAAGGCACCCGGTGTCTCCCAAAAGGAAAAAGTGAGTCAGTTGAGGAAACAGCTGAATCCCTGTACTGTTTATTTTACTAGAAACCAGGTATAGTCGAGCTTTCAAAGAATGGATAGCACCAAAATGTGAAATTGGAATATAAAGCTCATATATTCTCTAGCAATTAGTGTATACAGTCGACATTTTTCATGGTGTAATTAAAAAGTTGCTGGTCCCAAAAGGACTGGGGCACATGCTTGTTCTTTCTAAAGGGGCCCCTGGTTAGCAGCCAGAGCTGGTTGACCAAGTTCAGTGGTGGAGGAACATGGCCCCTGAAGAGAGTCACCAAGTGTTTTCCTTACATTCTCTGGCTCTTTGTGCCTCCAGTTCCAGAAACCCAGGGAAAAATCTCTTAAAGCATAGGTTTGGTTCATTATCTAGCGTTTCTTATAAGTTAATGCTTCATGTTTAAGTCTTGGACGATGTCTTTTTTGTAAGGGAAAGAAATAGCTGTCCTATACCCGATCTACATCTTACATTAAGTACCTTCATACTCTCTTTTGAGGCAGTTAATTGAAGTAAACACAAGAGAGGTTGACTGCCAAACTGGCTGAGCCCAAAGTCAGTGGAGATTTGGATTTGGATTAAAGCAACAACGCAGAGCCGGGATGAAATGTAAACGGCCTAATCTGCATCGCCACAACTGCTTTATGTTCTTTTTCTTCTTTTTTTTTGGTGAGCCAATTGGAATTGAATGACTTGCCCAGGGTCACACAGATAGTAAGTGTCATGTGTCTGGTCAGAGGCCAAATTTGAAGTCAGGTCCTCCTGATTTCAGGGCCCGTGCTCTATCCACTGTGCCACATAGCTGCCCCATGCTTTATGTTCTGAAAAATTTAGTACTCTCCTCCCAGTAGATCATAGCAGTAGTTATACTGAATTTGTTCTGTGATGCATGTTTGTGAATCTTAGCATTTCTTGTATGTGTAGGAATAAATTACCTGTCCCATATCCAATTTATATTGTTCATTAAATAAATACCTTTTTTTACTCCCTCCTATTTAGGGAAATCCTAGATAAAAGGCATAAGTAAAATCATCCGCCCTGGAGTGCTGGGGTGAGAGATTTAAAGTAAAGAGTTTTAGAAAAGAGAGACTCCTTTCACTAGAGTCAGGCCCTCCCTGGATTGAATCTGGTCCAAATGGCATGTCTGAGTACAAGACAAGGAATGGATTTAATACTCTCATTCCCTTTGGTGACCAATAGTGTTCCCCAAGGTTAGAGGCATGATTTGAACGTGCCGTCTATTACTCCAATTGTACTGTGCAATGTCTGGAGGATCTTTCCCACTAACTCATCAACATTCCATTCAGTTCAGCAAATGTTACCATGAGACAGTCCCCCTAAACCTTTTTTTAGGGGGGGGGGTAAGAGAAGCAATTCTGTCTCTGCTTAAGACTCACCCGTCTCCTTCTGTATGATGCCACCTCTTTCTTGAATCTTTTATGTCTGCAGCTTTCCATGATAGAAATTTCCATCGCCCACGTTGCTAATTGGGATGGGATGTCAGAAGTGGGAAATCAATCATATATGCCTGCTACAGCTAACCCCATTCCAGCTTAATCACTGAGCCAGCCAGATTTATTAATGACTGGGGACCTAGGAATCCAGTCTGGGAAACTGGAGGGAATAATGATGAGAGTTTAGAAACCTGGATGTAACAAAACTAGAGGGCAAGTGTTCACAGAACCATCCTGGGCTCCCTTTTTCTTCTTTCCATGACCTAAAGATCAAGGAATTAAGTCCCTGGTTGTAGCCATCGTTCTATGACTTCCCTGCTATGCTCTGGAGTGGCTAGCCTGAAATCTTCCCTCATTTAATGCAGTTGCCTCCCCAATCTGTGCTCTCACACCTCGATGTTACTCACCATTTTAAGCCTCAGGCCTTCCTTTGGACAAATTAAAATGAGCCAAACAAGTTTTTTTTTTTGCTGCAGATTCTCTGAATGATCTAATTTTTCTGGGAAGCTTTTAAAAACCCCTTGGCAACCACAATAGACTGGAACATGCCTACAATGCACAAGAAAGAACAACCCTAGTGTAGGCTCTTATCACCTCTTGCTTGAACTATTGTCACGGCCTGCTGGTAGGTCTATCTGCTTTAAGTTTCTCCCCATTCCAATCCATCCTCCATTCCCAGCCAGTAAAATGATTGTCCTAAAGCACAGGCTCAAAAATGTCACCTTCCTACTCAATAAACCCCAGTAGTTCCCTATGGCCTCCAGCATCAAATACAAAGTGCTTTGGCATTCAAAGGCCTCTATAACCTAGCCTCCTCCTACCTTCCCAGCAGCGTTCTTACGTCTTAATCCCTAATATAAATTCTTGGATCCAGTGACGCTGGCCTCCTTAGTCTTCCATGAACAAGACACTCCATCTCAGCTCTGGGTATTTTCTATGACTGTCCTCAGTGCTTAGAATGCTCTCCCTCCTCCATTCCAAATACTAACTCCCCGATTTCCTTTAAGTTCTAAATATGATTCCATTTTTTAATGGAAGCCTTCCCCAGACCCTGGAATCCAACACTTTCCCTCTGTTAATTATTTCCCATATATCTCGCATATAGCTTGCTTTGTATATATTTGATTGGATGTTGTCTCCCCATTAGACTGTAAGCTCCTTGAGAGTAGGGACTATCTTTTGCCTCTTTTTGTATCTCAAGCCCTTAGCACAGTGCTTGGAACATGGTAGGTACATAATGAATAAATGTTTATTGATTGACTGATCTTAGGCCCTGGGGAATTTAAATTTCATTTCTTCAGTATCTCTGATGTCAGCATTCCCCCCACCCCACCCCACCCCCTGCCAGTGTATTTTGCAGCCCATCTATACCATCTTATTCTATTTAATTTTAATCTATGATTTCCTATAGAGGATCCACAAAGAATCTAGCTATTTCACACCTATTACATTCTGGGTTCAGCTCACTGTTGATCTGCAATGCCTCTTCTAGTTATATGTATTAATGGACTGATCGCCTAATCATATTCCATAGTCTAGGCCACAATTCATTTTCCTGTTTTGTTTTCTGAATAAATTATCAGGTTAATCTAGATTGAATAAACCTAGATCTCATTCTGGAGACCCTGCGATGTTCCAGGGCTTGATATTACCAGTACGATAACCAGTATGAGGTTGGTCATTCAAAAAAAAAGGATCATTTAGATACAAAGACCAAACAAGAACCAGATTCCTTATAATTTAATAGATATGCAAATTAAGAACTGGGTAATGAGAAACCAGCCCTTAGGGGCATACACAACATGGACTCTGGATCACATGCAGGTGTTCTAATTATCCTGTGATTGTTTTCTCTCTGACAACCATGTGGTAAAGAAGTAGGCCTCTTTGACTGGTTGCTGAGTTGGAAATAATCTTACTTTCACAAGATTTCCACAGGATTAAATTGCTCTCTCTTGCCTTGTGGTGAGTCAGGCAAGGATTACAGTAAGCCTCTAGGTATGAAGAGAGAACTAGCACTAGTAACCTGCTTTTCCCACCCAGTCTCTCTTGTGTCTATCCTTTCCTGCTCTTAAATGAAGAAGTATTAGAGAAGGGAGGGACTAGGCTGTGTCTCTGTGAACTTAAAAAGATTAGGAGAGTTCTAGGGAACCAGGAACTGGAGTCTATGCCAGAGATACCAGTAGCATAGGCTGGTAAGGAATGGTCTGCTTGACCCAGCATGCAAGTGGGCCAAGGGCAGCCCAGATGGAATGTCTTGTCTATTTGACTGGCTATGCCACATTCAGAAAATGAACTCAGTGGAGTGAATGCTTTGTAGTGACCATTTTAGGTTTGAACCCATTTTCCCTAGTGTCCAAGTATAGGGGAGAATGTATCTGCTCCCACTTAAAGGGAAGATTTGCTTTCTATACCTTCTCAATAAATATCTTGTTTTGAATAGTTAATTTATATTATATAGTTAAATTAATACTGGGATGTTAATAAATAGCAACAAAAATATAAGGGAGATACTACCTATAATGTGTAGTTGGTGCTGGGGAGAACATATTAGAATAGAAGTATAAAGCAATAACATTAGAAAGACAACCCCTAAGGGTGGGGTACCCTTCGATCCCTGAGGGGGAAATATAATAATCTGGTCTTCTTTTTCAGGATGTGGCTTGTAAATGTGATTGGAATTGGGATGAGAACTACCAGAGAGAGACAGAGAGAGAGACAGAGAGAGGAGAAGAAGAAGAAGAAGAAGAAGAAGAAGAAGAAGAAGAAGAAGAAGAAGAAGAAGAAGAAGAAGAAGAAGAGAGAGAGAGGAGAGACAGAGAGAGAGAAAGAGAGAGAGAAGAAGGAGAGAGACAGAGAGAGAGAGGAGAAGAGAGAGACAGAGACAGAGAGAGAGAGAGAGAGAAACAGAGACAGAGACAGTGACAGAGAGATGGAGAGAGACAGAGAGAGAGAGAGAAGAGAGAAGAAGAGAAAGGGAGAGAGAGAATAAAGCATTGCTAAACTGGGGAAAGAAATATAAGCATGCAAGATAGCCTCTGCCCTCAAGATGCTTACATTCTAGAAGGGGAAGATGAAGCCTAAAGGGGAGCTTTTGGAGTGGCACGGGTGGGTGGTGGTGAGGTTCTACTCACAGGTGGCATGATTTGTAGTTAATGGCTAGTAAGTGCAATAGAGGCTCAGTTCTGGATGAGATGAAGTTGAAATTTAACTATCAGATCCCAAGGTAGTTCCTGGGGCAGAATCTAAGTTTCTGACAGGGAGTAGGTAGGGATGAAAGCTAGTTTAGATCTGGTAGATAAGAAAGGAGGGAGGATAAGACCCCCAAATAAATTATTTTAATGAAATTTAAAATGAACTAAAGGTATAGGCAAAGTCTAAACAGAGTGCTATGTGAAATTTTAGGTGGCAGAGATGACTTTCAGTGGAGGGATAAGAGGGTGGTCAGGGACTGATTAGGGAAAGCTTCTTTAAGATGGTAAATATAACCATTTGTGAAATATCAGCACACATAATGAATGCACCTGAAGAAAGAGAAGGATTTTTAACATGGAAAGATGGCAAGGGGAGTGGGAAGGCACATACTAGTTATGGTGGAAAGTCAGAAAAAAGCCTTACTTAGACTAGAGACAGGAGAGAGCAAGACAAAATTTATCACAATGTAGTTCAAAAGTTTGACTGTAGATAGATAGCATGAGATACATTGGAATGGTGAATTAGAGCTGGTTTATGGCGGACCTTGAATATTAGAATAAGGAGTTTATGTTTTATGCAGCAGATGATGAGTAGTCACTGATATTTTTGAGTATCACTGCAGAATTATCTCAGCAGTTAATTAGGAAAATTACATAGGCAGCAAGGGGAAGAACAGGTTGGAGATGAATAGATAGGAGACCTGTTAGGAGGATTTTACAATAATCCAGTCAAAAGGATCTGACCTAGGCTAGGTGTAGTAGGAGTAGAAAAGAGGGTGCAGATGTGAGAAATACCATATGCCACAGATGTGCTGAAGATGAAGACTGAAAAGAAGGCCACTAGATTTGGCAATGATGACATTGAGGAGCTTGGAGAGAGCAATTTTGATAGCATGGTGATGGGGAGGAGGAAAACCAAATTGATTGAAGGTAGAGTTGGAAAAAAAGTAGGAAATACAAAGTTTAATTCAAGATTTCAAGCCTGAGTGATTGGGAGGTCAGTGATGCCATCAAATAGAAATAGAAACATTAGGAAGAACAACAGATCTTGGGGAAAATATCAGTTCAGCTGGGGACATATTGGATTTGAGATGCCCATAGGACATTTGGAAATATAGTGGGCCTGTTTAGCTGTGTCAGATGCAAGAGGAAAATCAAAGAAGAGATAAAGCTGCTGCTGGAGTGTATGAGGTAACAATAACAGAAAAATCATTTTTTCAACTTATTTGGCTTCTGTGAATAATAGCCATATTGTGAAGTTTGTAAAAGAAATGGTTAACAGGAAACTGAAGTACAAGGTAATTGAGGAGATTGTAAGCAAATACCTACTACTATTAATCGGGTGATTATGATACAAGACATTTGCATAACACTTTCAGCTTTGCATTTTATATGTTTTCTCATTTGCTCCTCACAACATCTTACAGATAGAGAAACTGAGGTTGAGTGAGGGTAAGTGAATTGCCAAGGATCATACAGGAGGTAAGTGTCTGAGACAGGATGTGAACACTCCAAGTTTAGCGCTCCATCCACTGCCCCACCTAGCTGCCCAATAATTATTTTTATTATCATGATCCAATGAGATACATTTAGCACGGCACCTTAATAAAATACCTATTTCCATTATCTTTATCGTGTTTTTCAAAGGGCTTCAAGAAACAGTCGCTACTATTCTTGCGCATTTCCATTTCAAATTATATTCAAACATTTAGTAAACATTTGTTATTAACAATAGCAATAGCTAACATTTATTGCCACAGGTATACCTCAGTGATACAGCAGGTTCGGCTCCAGACCACCTACCGCAACAAAGCAAATAAAGTGAGTCACATGAATTTTTTGGTTTTCCAGTGCATATAAGAGTTATGTTTACACTATTTCTGTAACCTATTAAGTGAGTAATAGTATTATGTAAAAAATATATATATATATATCTTAATTAAAAATACTTTGTTGCTAAAAAAAAGCTAAGTACCATCTGAACCTTCAGCAAGTTGTAGTCATTTTGCTGTTTGAAGGTCTTCCCTTGACGCTGATGGCTGCTGAATGGTCAGGGTAGTGGTTGCTGAAGGATGGAGTGGTTGAGGCAATTTCTTAAAATAAGACAACAATGAAGTTTGCCTTATGAATCAACTGTTCCTTTCACTTGACTACTTAGAGACCATTGTAAGGTTATAAATTGGTCTAATTTCAGTATTGTTGTGTCTCAGGGAATAGAGAGGCCCAAGAAGAGGGGGGAGAGACAGTGAAGGCCACTTAGTGAAGCAGTCAGAATTCATACATTTATTGATTAAATTCACCATCTTCTATGGGCTCAGTTCATGGGGCCCCAAAATAATTATGATAGTAAGATCCAAGATCATTGACTATGGGTCACCATAACAGATATAATAATAATGACAAAGATTGAAATTTTGTGAGAATTACCAAAATGTGACATTGATCCATGATCTGAGCACATATGATGTAAGCTTTTGGAAAAATGTTGCTTATAGACTTGCTCAGTTTGGGGTTGCCAAAAACCTTCAGTTTGTGAAAACCTAATTATCTTCAATGCATGATAAAGTGAAGCAAAATAAAACAAGCTATGCCTGCATATTCCAGGCACTGCGCTAATTGCTTTACAATTACGATCTCATTTTGTCCTCATAACAACCCTGGGAGGTGGATGCTTTTATTGTTTTCATTTTACAGATGAGGAAACTGAGACATAGACTTGTACAGAGGTTAAATGACTTACCCAGAGACATGTAGCTAGTAAGCGTTTGAGGCTGGATTTGAAGAAGATCTTCTGGCTCTGCAGTGGGTAGAGTGCTGGGACCTGAAGTCAGGAAGACCTGAGTTCCCACTTCAGACACTTAAGATCTGTGTGATCCTGAGCAAGTCACTTAACTCTGTTTCTCATCTATAAAATGAGCTGGAAAAGGAAATGGCAAACCACTCCATTATCTTTGCCAAGAAAACCCCAAATGGGGTCATGGAGTTGGACACCACTGACTCTAGGCCCAGCACTCTCACCACTACATCACCTAGCAATACCATTAACTCCCATCAAATGCAAGGCACTGAAGTAGGCTCCTGGGAGACAAAGAGAATATTGAAACAATCATTCCCTTCAAAAAACTTACATTCTACAAGGAGGAATAAAGCTTCTAAGTGCGTACAAATGCCTACTAAAAGGCAGAGAGTGATGGGGGAAGGAGTGTGTGTGTGTGTGTGTATGTGTGTGTGTGTGTGAAACACAAAGGGTCACGAGAGGAAAGAACATAGTTGAATCACAGAAAGCTACAAGAAGGAGGTGACAATATAGCTGAGACTTGAGGATAAAGATTCTGAAAGACAGAAATGATTCAGTTCATTCCAGGCATGAGGGGACATGTCAAGGGGACAGCTTGTGCAAATGCATAGACAGAGGTGGGAACATCTACTAGCCCAATTTGGCTGGAAAACACAGTATGTGAAAGGGTATAATGTGAAATATGACTGGGAAGGTAGGTGGTAGCCAGATTGTTAGGGGCTTGGAATATCAGACTGAATGGTTTTAATTGTATCCTACAAACAGTAAGACTTTTAAACAGTGGAAGGACATAGCTACCAAGTCCCTTAAGAAGATTACCTTGGGGGGGCAGCTAGGTGGCGCAGTGAATGGAGCACTGGCCCTGGAGTCAGGAGTACCTGAGTTCAAATCTGGCCTCAGACACTTAACACTTACTAGCCATATGACCTTGGGCAAGTCACTTAACCCGAATTGCTCTGCCTTCCTTCCTCCAAAAAGCAAAAAAAAAAAAAAAAAAAAAAAAAAGGTACTGTCCTAGGCCTTGGAATACACAGAATGAAGGCAGCAAGCCCAGACAAACTCTATCCCAGGAAACTGGAGGGAAAGGCTGGGGAAGGAGGGGCCCTCAGTTTCTTCATTTGTAAAAGGTCATTCATTAGATGACCTCTAAACTCCCTGCTAACTCTAAATCTAGGATATTAAGTTTGCTGACCCAAAGTCAAAGTCAGTGATCTTCAAATAACTGTGAAGAATTACGAGACCCCTCAGGACAGAGACAGGCAACATTTATTCTGTTTTTCCAAAAGAGGGAGAATCCTTAAATTATAAGCCAGTAACTTCATTTTCTGACATATTTCTAGAATCCATTATTAAAGGAATAGTTTACAAACCGTCAGAAAGGGAAGTGGCGACCACCAAAGCCAGTATGGGTTCATCCAGAACAGCTCATGCCTGGCTAATTTCATTTCCTTTTTTTGAAAGAGTTACTAGACTGGTAGATGAGGAGAATATAATTAGGCATAGTATAACTGGATTTTAGGAAGGCATCTGACAAAGCTTCTCATGACATCCTTCTGGAAGGATACTGGGAGATAAGGGCTAAGTAATAGTACAATTATAAACCTTTGGAGGCATCTGAACAACCAGATCCAAAGAATTGTGATTAATGATTGAGGTCAACTGGGATGGAGACTTCTAGAATTCTTCAGGGTTGTTATTAATCTTGTCTTATTTAACATTTTTACTGATTTAGATGAACTTGTTTTTTAAAAAAAATATATATTCAATATAATTGGCTTCCTTTGTAATAGTTTTTAATTTATGCATTTCAAAACCATTATTCTGAGAAAAGGTTGACAGGTTTCACCAGATAGCCAAAGGGGTCCATGACACACACAAAACATTAAGAACCCCTGGAGTATCCTTTCCAGTTCTAATGCAATGACGACCTTAAGATTCTGACAGGGTAGAATGAAAGGCTAAAACTAATTAAATGTAATTTGATAAAGATAATTATAAGGGTTCTACAGGGGTTATTAAAAATTGGCTGCACAAGTATTGGATGGAGGAAGTATGACTGGACAATTTAAGTGAAAAACACACTTGGGTTTAAGTGGACATCCAGCTCAATAGGAGTCAACAATGTGGTGCAACAGTCAATAAAGTTATTTCAATTCAATTCAACAAACATTTACTCTACAATCAGAGACTCCAGAAATAGAAGGGGCATTCAGACTGAGGGAAATGACAGACATAGACCCTTTTGTACTATGATCTGGTTACCTCATCTTTGTATTGTGTTTTGGGTGCCATACTTTAGGAAGCAGAAACAAGTTTTTATAGGTTCAGCGGAGAAGGGGTCCCAGACTGGTGATTGGACTTATAAGCTACGTATTTGAAGATCAGCTGAAGGAACTGGGGATGCTTAGTTAGAGAAGATTTTTAGGGGTGGGGAAAGCATGAATGGTGATCTTCAAATATTCAAAAGGTCAATGTATAGGAGGAAGGATTAGTGTTTTACTTTTCCTCAGAGGAAAGAAGCAATGGGCTGACGTAAGAGGAGCACATTTTAATTAGATATGAGGAAAATCTTCCTAACAATTGTCTAAAAGTGGAATAGGCTGCCTTAGTTGTCCAACACTTAAGATTTCCAAAAGCTGGATGTTGACTTGCGAGAGAAATTGTAGAGCAAAGTTACCACAATTTGGTAAAACTAGATTACCTTTGAGGTAGCTAGGTGCTGTAGTGCATAGAGTGCTGACTCTGGAATCAGGAAGAAACAAGTTCAAATCTTGTCTCAAATACCTCCTAGTTGCATGACTCTGGGCAAGTAACATTTGTTAGCTTCAGTTTCCTCAACTGTAAACTAAGAATTATAATAATACCACCAAACTCCCAGGGTTGTTGTGAAGAGGAAATGAAATAATCCTTGTAAAATGTCTGGCATGCAGCAGGTGCATAATAAATGCTCTTTCCTTCCTTTTTCAACTGAGATTCTGTGATTCTGCAAAATGTGAGGTTGGAATTCTAGGGAGCTCTGTATTAGAAATATATTTAAGAGTCACCTACCTAAATTCAGTAACATAAGACATGAGGGTTATGAAATACCAGAGAGATAATGTAGAAAGAAGAGGGTAAAGGACAGAACATCGAGGGTATATCCATATTTAAGGAGGATTAGAAGCTGGAGACAATGCACAGTGTGGACAGGCAGAACTTGGGATCTGGTGTTGGAGGGTCTGGATGTGCATTAGTACTCTACCACCTTTGTGACCCTGGCCAAGTCACTTACTCTCAGTTTCCTCATTTATAAAAGGAAGGGGTTGAACTAGATGGCCTCTCAGGTTGCTTCCAGATCTAAATCTGTGATCTTTGCTAAGCTGGGAGGTGAATCTAGAAAGATACCAAGCACAACCGGGGTGGAGGGGGTGGGGGGAGGAGGTTGAGGATGAACATTTAAATGAAACAGAGTATTAGATTTGTAGGAAAGCTAATTTGCATATGCATTAATCTTTTCATTGTACTGAACCAAGTACCATTGTAGTTCTTCTCTGTCCTGTTTCCTGCCTTTTTCTTCATGACAGTATTCAACAATTTCTTTTCAAAAATCAAAATCTGTGATTTTTCAATCTACCTATATTGCCCCAGTCTCTCTGCTGACCCTCACATCTGCACTTGCCCTTCAGACACCTTCACCTGGATGTCAGTTGTTACTGTTCAGTCATTTTGAGTTGTATTGGATTCTTTGTGACTCTGTTTGGGTTTGGTTTTTTTTTTGGCAAAGACACTGGAGTGGTTTGCCATTTTGTTCTTCGACTCATTTTACAGATGTGGAAGCTGAGGCAAATAGGGTTAAATGAGTTGCCCAGGAACACACAACTAGTAAGTGTCTAATGTCAGATTTGAACTAAAGAAGATGAGTCTTCTTGACTCCAGGTCCTGTATTCTATCCACTGTATCATCTAGCTGCCCTAAGATGTCTAGTAGATGTCTTAAACTCAGTATGTCCAAAATGGAACTCGTTATCTTCTTCCTAAGCCCTCCACTCCTCCCTCCCTTGATACTGTAGAGGGCAACACCACCCTCCCACTCTCTCAGGCTCACAACCTAAGGGGCATCCTGGACTTCACACTCTTATCCCATCCCCAACATCCAGTCTGTTGCTAAGGCCTGTCAACTTTACCTTTGCAGCATTTATGAATGCCCTTTTCTCCTATGACACTGCCAAGCCTCTAGGGCAGGTCTCACACCTGGACTATAGCACTAGCCAGTATATGGGTCTGCCTGCTCAGGGCTCCCCCCACAACAATCCGCCTTCCATTCAGCCATTAAAATGGTTATCCTAAAACCCAGGTACAATCACGTCACTCCTACTTGATAAACTCCAAGATCAAATACAAAATGGTATTTGTTGCCTTCTACTTTTTCGGTCTTCTTACACCCTTTGACCCAGTTAGGCTGGCCTCCTGGTTATTCCAGGAACAAGACATTTCATCTCTGTTCTGGGCATTTTCTCTGGCTGTTCATGTTTTGAACTGTTTCCCTTCTCTGCCCTAACGACTGACCTCCCTGGATTCAAGTACCAACTAAAATCCCATCTTCTATAGGTAGGTTTCCCTTAAACACAGTACCTTCCCTCAATTAGTCATCTCTTCCTTATCCTGTATAAAATTTGCTTGCTATAGATTTGTTTGCATGATGTCTCCCCCATTAGATTGTAAGCTCTTTGAGGGCAGGGACTGTTTTTGTGTTGTTGGGGTTTTTTTTCTGCTCTTTTTGTATCCCCAGTGACTGGCACAGTAGGTGCTTAATTAATTAATTATTTATTTTTAAACTGACTTTATTGATTGACTTTTCTACCTTTTCCAGTCATCCAGTTCCTTCAGTGAGGTGGCCTGGTCTCATGTTTGGGGTTTGGTGGCCCATTTCGCCATTTTAAGGTGTTCAACAAATCAGAACACAGCTGTGAGGCTGTGGCATCAAGGCTGGCTTATTTCATTGAAATAAATCATTCCTTTGGCTATAACTCAAGATGGGCATTTCAGGAAGCCAATTCCAACCAGAACAGATGAGACTTCAAAAGAAAGACTAAGTGGGAGAACAACCACATTTTAAGAAACTATGTCAAATGACAAAGTACTGGGAGAAGAAATTAGACTGTTAATCAGGAAATGTCCAGGAGGCCCAAGTAGGAAACATGGATGCGGATCTGAGTGACAGATAAATGAACAGATTACACAATAACCAAACATTACGAGTGGTGGGAAAGAATGCGCTGGCCCCACACGATCCTCCCCGGAGGATCGATACTCTGAACAACTGGTAAGGCACAGAGGGAAAGACGAGCAGAGGGCGCAGTTAGCGAGCCGGTCAGTTTGGCTGGAATGTTAAGTATGTGAAGAGGAAAACCGTAAAAATAAATCAGGAGAAACAAGGGCTTCCGACTTCGAAGGTGGTCCATGAGAGTCAGGCCTCAAATAACGCTATAACCCCGAAGGGTTTGGTCTACCCGAACTAGCGCTTCGTCCCTTAGGCGGGCAGACTTAGAGTGAGATGCTGATGCCCGCCCAGGCACGGAGCAGGGGCGTAGGCTGCTGCCTAGGGCGTGGCTGCTGGAAGAGGCATTTGGGAACCCGGGCCCCCAGCTGCCGGCCTCCCTCTGCGGGCGGGGCCCGGCAGGAGGAGGGAGAGAGAGTTGGTTAGGGAGTGGCGGCTGGAGAAGGGGCAGCCCCTAAAGACCCCGGTTCCGCCCGTCTGAGTCACGGACCCCGGCCCTCCAGCTGCGCTCCCCGCCCCCGGCGGGAGGAGCCCAGGAAATCGTTGGGCAGAGCTGAAACGGGACGGGGCCAGATCGGAGAGAGCTCGGGTGTGGGCATCTTGAGGGGCCATGGGGGAGGGCGTGCCGGCGGCTGAAGCCGCTGAGCGCGGCCCGGTGCACGCGGTGACAGTGGTGACGCTACTGGAGAAGCTGTCCACCATGCTGGAGGCGGTGCGGGAGCGCCAGGGCAGCCT
>JAQQSW010002497.1:0-14944 GCA_028646575.1 Pseudocheirus occidentalis
GAGAGATCATTTAAAAATTACTGGTTTACCTGAAAGCCATGATCAAAAAAAAAAGAACTTAGAAAGCATCCTTCAAGAGATTCTCAAGGAAAAATTGCCCTGGGTATTTTAAAATCAGAGGGCAAAATAGAACTTGAAAGAATTCACTGATCACCTCTTGAAAAAGATCCCCAAAAGAAAACTCCTAGAAATGTTATTGCCAGGTTCCATAATACCCAGTTAAAGAAGACAATATTACAGGCTGCTAAGAGGAAACAATTTGAATACTGTGGTAGCACAATTAGGATAACCCAGGATCTGGCAGCTTCTACATTGAGGGATAGTAGGGCCTGGAATATGATATTCTGGAGATCGAGGGAACTAGGATTAAAATGAAGATTCACCCACCCAGCAAAATTGAGTATAATGTTCCAGGGGGAAATATTGTCATTCAGTGAGGTGGAGTACTTCCAAGCATTCTTGCTGAAAAAACCAGAAATGAATAGAAAATTTGACACTCAAACACATACATACACACATATATACATATATATGCATATGTGTATATATGTATGTACATGTATGTGTGTATATATGTATATATACATATGTGTATATATATATAATTATTATCATTAGCTACATGCAACTGGGAATTAATATATACACGTACTTGGGTAGGGAGACCCTCCCTGCCCTACCAGAAAGTGAGAGGGACATTGAGGGAGGACATAGAAGAGAGCAGATTTGGGGGGGGGGCTTTATAATGTAATTGCTGTTTGGGGGATGGTGATGGGGAAAAGATGGGGAGAAGATTCTGTAACTCAAAATATGATGGAAATGAATGGTGTAAACAAGAAAATAAATAAAATAATTAATTTAAAAGAAAAAGAAGAAAAAGAAAAATCAAAGGATTATCCAGTAATTTTATTCATTCCTGTGGCTTTAAGTGACAGTTTTCCCACACCTGACTCCCAAATCTGTTTCTAACCTTTTCCCATGTTTTATTAAAAGGGGAAGCACCAAAAAAGCCATAGGACTATTTCAAAACTTCATTGGCCAAACCTTTTACAGCAAGGTTCAGATGATGAAACCAACCTATCTTTGCAATGCCCATGCAATACAGAAAATGTAAATACACTTTTATAGTACAAAAACTCATATGGAGATCTGAAAAAGCTATACTAGGACACTCTCAAGATCTCTCTGAAGAATTTTTGCATATATTTCAAGACTTGAAAGACACTGGCCCATGACCACTAATCATGGCATGCCCACATCAAAGAACGTGCTGTGCGCTATTAATAACAAAGCAAAATTGCAGTAGCACAAAGGAAACCCGAAATGTGCAAATCTAGAGACATCTCTGTTTCAGATGTTCACATGGACTATTGGTGCTCAACCTGTGGTAGAGTCTTCTGAGTTCATATTGGACTGGTCAGACACAGTGAGACATACTGTACCTTGACCCCACCATCATGACATCATTGGTCCTCTTCAAGAACAAAGGATGAATAACAATACAGAGAAACAAATAAATAAACTGTTCACTCTGGCAAGAATTTCATGTAGGCAAGTGGATAGGGTATTGGTTCTGGAGTACAGAAGACTTGAATATCAATCCAGTCCTAGACACTTAATTAGCTCTATGACCTTGTGCAAGTCACTATCCACCTCAGAGCCCTCATCTGTAAAATGGAATTAATAATAGCACCTACTTCATAAGGCTATTGAAAGAATGTAATGAGAAATTTGTAAAAACTGTTTTGCAGACCTTAAAGCATTGTATAATTGCTAATTATTATTATTATTAAGAAATATTGTCATGGATAACTAGACCTATCTTTGAGACTAGTGAGTCACAATGACTTCCTGGATTCTCCACTTTGGAGTAGCCTATGTTACTTGAAAAAAGGGCAGTGACCTATGGGAGTGATGGTGAAGGGGAAAGGGTTCTCTCTGTCAAATGGTGCTTTAAAAGGATGGGATTGTCTGTAAACCATACCCTTACCTCAACACAGTGGTAAGGTTAATTAGGTTGGCTCTATTCTTAGACACCACAGTTCTGTCCTGGTTCCTTTTATAATATTTCTCCTCTATGATCTACCACTGAAAGTTCCTAATATCCTTTAGTGCAAGTCTGCTCATGGTTTCGCTATCCCAGAGATGGGTTATCTAGGAGACCGAAGTGTACCTCGCTGAGCCTTAAGGGATGAAAACAGCTGCATCAAGACAGCTGCATGAATAATTTTCAAGACAAATTTCACCCCAAACAATGGCCTCTGGGGGGATTCTCTGTAAATATCATCCTAGCTAAAACAAACAAGATTTTTTTGACAAAATACTGAACCAATTATTTCCAGTTAACTTGAGATCTTTGACCAACCTAAAAGACCAAGCAGAAAGAAAATTGCAGAGAACAGGGGAAATACTTTATTTAATTGCTGGATTTCCTGATTTGATACAGTCTTTCTAATGTGGATTCATTTCTTTAAGAAGATCTTAACCAATTTAAGTAACCAACAGTTATGTTACTACTGAGATGATGCACGGTGACTTCAGTGGCTAATGTTTTGGAAATAATAATGATGACAAGCATTTAGACAGGGCCTTACCATTTATGAATTGCTTTATATTACATAATTTGAGTCTCACCTCAATACTGTAAGGTAAAGACCACAGGTCTTATTATCCACATTGATAATGCTGAGGAAATTGAGGGACTTTATGTGACTTGCCCCTATCAACATAGCCAGGAAATGCCAGAGACACTTCCTGCCTTGAAGTTCTGCTCTCCAGCTAAGAAGCTCGATAACCTACATTTAAGCAACAACAACCATCATTTTTTGAGAAAACTCATTTACTGAACAATTCCCGAGCACTTTATTGGATCATAGAATGAATAATAAACTCATAAGATTTAAAGCTAGAAAGGACCTCAGATATCATATTGCTTGATCTTTCCCTTAAAATAATAATAGTAACTGACAATTTTTTTTCATCTGGGCCCATGATTTCATTGGAGAAGAAATTCTCTCTAATGCAGATGAAAAATGTGTCTGCAGGTTAGCTTATGGTTGTATAGAACATTGGGACACCAAGGCAAGGTCACACAGCATCACTAGAATCCAAACTCTGAACAAAGGCCTAAATCCATTGTTCTTTAATTCTATAAGCCTTTACTAAGCACCTACTATGTTCCCAAGCACTGAGGATACAAAGACAAAAATGAAATAGTACCAGCCTTCAAGAAACTTACATTCTGTTGGAGGACATAATATATGGAGAGAAGTACATTTGAGAATTTTAAGGAAGGAGAAATTATTAATAACTTGATAGGGAAGAGGAATATACAAAAAGCTGCCCAGATGCTGGGAATATGATCTAAGCTGCGTCCTTGGCTCTCCTGGGGATACATGGGTCTGGAAGGAGTCAAGTGTGTTGGTAGTTGTCTTAATAGGTGTGTAATTTTACTCCTTTTAACTTCCGTGATATCAGACATAAAGACAAAAAATAGGTGACTTCTGAGCTGAACTTATAAGGATGATAAGTTTTCTAAGTGGCATAGGTGGGGAGAAAATGATATTCAGGACAGCCTAGGCAAAGGACGAGAAGGAACCCATCCAGACAACAGGCTAGCATTCCTCCAAAACCCAAAAATTTCCACTACCAGCAAACATTAGTGTATTTCATCACCCAGACAGCCCACAGCCCCTCCTTTCTAGAGCTTTTTAATATTCAACACAGCAAGACCATTGAAGCTGAGCTTTTGTGCTAACAAAAGCATGTCCTAATATTAGGTTAAATTTTTAAAAAACGGACGCCATGAGATACACAACTTGACCACCGGGTAACTAGCATAGTAATAAATATTAAATGGTGCATAGATTTAATTGTGGAGACAACAGTATTTTTTTAAAAAAAAAAACGTATCCGTGTAATTGTAATTACACTTTGGGAATCTCACTTGGTTCTATATTTCCAGTACACAGCTGTGAAAAGTAGCCTGTCAGCCACCCAGCCATCTGGGACCTCCTTTGGTCTTGTTGTCAGCTCAGTATCAGCTGGCCATGGGACACATCCCTGGACAGAGAAATGCTTAATTGACCTCAGCTGAGACCTGGCAGGGCTTATTTTCCATTGCTCCATTATGAGAGGAGACACCTGTGAGGCTGATTTATGCACTGAGTACTTAAGTTTCATTGATTGCATTTATTTATTTCCGTGGTAAATGAAGTCTAGCCACTAATGTTTCTGCTTAGACAAGGGCAGGACCAGACTGATGAGGGAGACAGTCTGGGTGGTTGAGTGGGATGGTTGTTGGACTAAAAACGGGGAAACTTTCATCCTACTGCTGACTCTGCCATAAACCCACCAGGGAATGTCACTGAAGTTTGTCTGGGTTGTAGGAAAACCGAAAGGATACCAGAAGTACCCCCGCTCTAGAGTTGTGAAGATCAGATGAGATCATGGAGGGTGAAGGGCTTTGATAACTATGAAACATTACACTTGGAAGGCATCACTGATATTGTAATTCTGACTAGCAAAGAGCTCCTGGAATGGTTGTTGTCCAGTACTGATGTCAGAATACTCTGAGAGAACTCTTGGCGTTTTCTTTTTTTATTTTTTTTGGCTTTTTGGAGGGGGGAATGCAGGGCAATTGGAGTTAAGTGACTTACCCAAGGTCACATGGCTAGTAAGTGTTAAGTGTCTGAGGCCAAATTTGAACTCAGGTCCTCCTGACTCCAGGGCCAATGCTCTATTCACTTTGCCACCCAGCCACCCCTTGACCTTTTCTTAAGGCTAGCATCAATCAATCAACCAACCAACAACCAATTGTTAAACACCTGTTTTGTAGCAGGAATTGGGGATACCATGACAAAAGCAAAACAAAGAGTAAATGCCTGTCTTCAGGGAGCTTACAGTCTAGCCAAGGGAAACTGATACATAGATGGTAGATAGGTAGATAGATAGGTAGATAGATAGATAGATAGATAGATAGATAGATAGATAGATAGATAGATAGATAGATAGATAGATGGGTGGGTGGGTGGATGGATGGATGGATGGATGGATGGATGGATGGATGGATGGATGGACGGATGGATGGATGGATAATATAGATATATGTGTGTATATATATGTAAATATGCATGTGTATATGTATGCGTATATATATATATACATGTACATGTACCTATATACACACACATATAAATGTTATATTATGTAATTTTATATGTGTACACATATATACATATAGATATACACATAAGATAGTAAAGTGGAAAGAGTGCCAGGTCTGAAGTCAGGAAGACCTGAGTTCAAACTCAGCCTTAGGCACTTACTAGCTGTGTGACATTGGGCAAGTTAATTTACCTCCATTCTCTTCGGTTTCCTCATCTGTAAAATGGAGATGGTAATAACAATGATAGGCGCTTCTCAGGGTTGTTAGCAGGATCAAATGAGAGAATAATTGCAAAGTGCTTGGCGCGGGACCTGGCACATAGTTAACACTAAAAAGTGAATTATTATTACCATTACATTATGTAAAGCTATTAATTATATAAATCCGTTTGTACATGGTTGTACGCAGCTATGTCTTATAGAAATATACCTCTACATGCAAACAATGTACAAAACAGATTCAGAGCGATTTGAGAAGGAGGGAGCTCTCGGCTCTGCTAACATGACACACAGTGGGGTGACGTGTGAAAGAAGAAGCAGGTGTGGATGACAAATTAATCCTATCTGAAGGAAATGCTAAAGTTGAGAGATCTGGGTTCTAATCTCACCTCTACCACTAAAACGTTGTACAACCTTGATCGAGTCTAAGTTTTGGTTTTGTTTTTAAGTCTTTTCATGATCCTATTGCAATCCATTCTACTTACTGTCCCTTACTATACTTCAAGCATTCTACGTTTTAGTAAAACTGCCCTACTTGGGGCTTCTGATGGTGTGGTGGATATAGCATGGGGCCTGGAGTGAGGAAGATCTGAGTTCAAATTAGACCTCAGGTACTTATTAGCTATGTGGCCCTGCACAAATCAGTTTAAAAAAAAAACAACCTCTATTTGCCTCAGTTTGCTCATCCATAAAATGCATATAATAATAGCACCTACCTCTCAGGGTTGCTGAGAGGATCAGATGGGATAATAATATAAAAGTGCATAGGGTCTTGCATGTAGTAGGCACTATATAAAGTCTTGTTCCCTCCTCTCCTGGTACATGATGTGCACTCCCTCTCCCCAAATTGCTTCTAATTTCTTTTATAAATTTTGTACTTATGACATGCCCTGGTGGGTTTATGGCAGAGTCAGCAGTAGGATGAAAGTTTCCCAGTTTTTAGTCCAACACCCATCCCACTCCACCAACCAGACTGTCTCCCTCATCAGTCTGGTCCTGCCCTTGTCGAAGCAGAAACATTAGTGGCTAGACTTCATTTACCACAGAAGTACTTGTACTGAAGACATCATCCAAATCCAAAATAACAGCCAAGAACCACCACCATCCCTCAAAGCACAGTGACAACATGAAGGAAGGAGACCTTTGGCCAAACACCACAAGCTCCATCTACCTCACCCAATTTTCCCCGTGTGCATTCTGTCATCCCTCTCCATACCCCACATTGACTCTCACCAGACCTTCTTTCCTATCTACGTGTTCTCTCAATGCAAATGCAAATAAATTTCCAGTAGGAACAATTGTTGTTCACTGGCAACCAAGATGAAAGTTATTTGACGTGTTGCATAAATAGGAGAATTATCTCTGAGAATAAGAGTCGTGATGATGAAAAGCAGCATGGTACTATATTTAAGAAGCCTGGCTTAAGACTAGTAAGATCTTGCCTTGGAAATCCAGTAGCTATGGAACTGGACATGTCACATCATGTCTCTGGATCTCAGTTTCCTCATTGGTCAAATGAAGGGTTTAGACTAGATAGGAGTTAAGGCCCCTTCTGGTTCTAAATCTATGACCCTACATTCTAGGCTTCTCTGCCCTAAGAGTCTAGGACTGTAAGACTGGGGATCCACTTTATCCCGATTTACCAAAAGAAAAAAGAGAAATTAGAGGGCATATTCAGCCTATCATCAATCATTTGAAGGGCTATCATACAGCAGAGTAATTCTATTTGTTTTGCTTATAGGGTCAAAGAACTTTAGGTAAAGAGGACCCTAAAGTGAATCTAGGCTAGGGGTTCTTAACCTTTGACAGTCAGATGAAATCTATAGACCCCTTTTCAGAATAATTGTTTTTAAATGCATAAAATGAAATACAAAGGATTGTAAAAGAAACCACTTATGCTGAAATACAGCTGTCAAGAAACAAAAATAAAATGAAATTCATGGATTCCAGGTCAAGAACCCCTGATTCTAGACCACTTCTTTCATTTTCTCATCTAAATGGCAAAGCTAACATTAAGTGACTTTCATAAAGTGGCAGAATCAGGACCCAGGCACCATATTAACAAGAACCTCCTAAAACAGAAGCACCAGTTTGTATTCTACATTAGAAGAGCTAGGTGGAGCAACGGATAGAGTACCGAGCATAGGGTCAGGCAAACCTGACCTCAAATTTGACCTCAAATACCTACTAGATGTATGACCCTGGCCAAGTCACTTAATCTTTGTCTATCTCAACTATAAAATTGGCATAAAAAGAGAGCCAGCTTTCCAGGGTTATTGTGAGGCCTGAATGAGATATTTTTAAAGTATTTAGCACAGTGACTGGCATATATCATATGCTTTAGAAATGGTTATTTTCCTCTCCTTATTGCCCCCCAAATTCCTGCCACATCACTGCCTTAGATCAGTCCCTAAAATGTTGTTTCAACTCTGTCCTGCTAAAGGATCTGATTTCAACATGTTGCACCTTCAATACTCCAAAACCTCAATGAATTGGTTAACTCAGCCATGTGGGGATTCTGTCTGATGATAAAGAATACAATGTCTTCATGTCTATTTATTTTGTGCAAGTCTTGCCCATGTTCCCCCATAAATCTGTCCCTGAGGAGCTGTTCAATACATTAAGGGTCTTCCTTGGGTTCTCTTGATACACAGTGGAGCTGAGCAGAGCATAGAACTGTCCACCAGTTATCAGTCACTCAGCAAGCATGTAGGAAGAACTTTCTTTGAACTCACATCTCATTTTTCAGCTTAGCTCATCTTTAATCTAGTGATACACTTCTCTGACAGCATTCCTTAGGGACTTTGCCTGCATATTTCCTATTCTGCTCATTCCCATAATACATCTCTCTTTTGTCTTTAACACTCCTCAACTTCAGCTTTTTGGAAAATGGACTGTCCCATGACTCACAGTGATATGGAATGACGCTGGTGTTCAGAAGATAGGTCTTTGTTTTAGAGAGAGGCGGCTTCATTGATAGAACACTGGACTTGGAATCAGGAAGACTCATCTTCATGAGTTCAAATCTGGTCTCAAACACTTACTAGCTGTGTGATCCTCAGAAAGTTACTTAACCCTATTTGTTTCAGTTCTTCATCTGTGAAATGAGCTGGAGAAAGACATGGCAAATTGAACCACTAGCATTGCCAAGAAAACTCAAAATGGGTTCATAAAGAGTCAAAAACAGCTGAAACTACTAAATAATAGCAACAACATACATACATACTGATGTCAGCCAGTATAGCAAAACACATTTATTAAAGACTTACTATATGGCAGCCATTGTGGTAAGCACTGGACATTAAGAAAGACATGATCAATACCTTCCCTCAAGGAGCTCACATTCCAATGGGGAAACAGTTCACAAGCAACTATGCACATACAAGTAGGAATGTGCTGAAACCAGCTCCCTGATCTGAAGAGGTGATTGTTCAATTTTCAGTGTGATTATTTAGACCTCAGAAATGGGCAAGCACTGTGAATTAAGCCTTGGGTTTTTTTTTGTTGTTATTGTTGTTTTGTGGATTGTCTGGACTTAAGAAAGTGATAGAGAAAATGTCAATAATGCAGATTAAATTTAAATGGACATCTTATGGGGAAGCAGATTGTTAAACATTTACCAGCAGACCTGATAGAAGATGCAAAGACCATCCATTTTGTGAGTTTGTTGCTGGTAGTCTAAGTAAATTGGGGCATTGGTACAGCTGTCCAACCCAAGCACAGGCGAATCAGAGGATAAACACAGGGCCCTCTGTTCATGCCAAATATATCAACTTTGTAGCTGTCAGGGCAGCAGATGGGATTGCCTTTAAGTCTTGCACATAAACCCAGGGTGAAAGAAGAGTCTTCTGAGCCAGGCTTCTTCCCAGGTGCTCAGCTATCACAGACTTGCTGTCAGCCATTCAACAAATGCCCCTGATACCCAGAGGCCCCAAGTTCACCTTTCTATTGGAAGACAAAAGACAATCTTCCCTCGTGTTGATTCAGTTCTGGGAGTCAACAACTCAAAGACAGAATTAGTTTAGAATAAAGGAATTTAGGCAAAACTAGATTTGGGAGGGAGATGGAAGAAAGTGGAAGAAGATAAGAAACAGGAAGAGAAGAGGAGAAAAAGGAGGGGAAGGAGGAGGAAGAGAAAGAGGATAGGATAAGAAGAGGAAGGAAAAAGAGGAAGGACAGGAGGAAGAACCGGAAGAGGGGGAAAAGGAGGGGGAAGGCAATGAGGAGAGGATGAAGAGGAGGAGGAGAAGGAGGAAAAAGAGAAGGGGGAGGAAGAGGAGAAGTAAGCTGAAAAGGAAGGGAAAGGAGAATTCTTTACCTTTCCATAATACTTTGTAGCTTACAGAATCCTTTCGCCATTGATTTAATTTGACCTTTAGAGTTATATCAAGAGATCTAATAAGGCAAGAAATAGTGTATTATTGTATTAACAAATACAAATATTATATTTGTAAATTATTGTATAAAAGGAAAGAAGGGAGGAAGGAAAGAAGGAAGGAAGGAAGAAAGGAAGGAAAGAGTATTTATTAAGTACCTACTATGTGACTAGCATTGTGCTACGTGTTTGCAAATATTTCATTTGATAACTTTTTTGATAACTTTGCCAGTCAGGTAAATATGAGATAGAACTTCAGAGTTGCTTCAATTTTCATTAACTGAAAAGTAGTGTTAGAAACTATTTATAAACAAATATCTCATACTATATAACAAGATAAGTTCCAAATATCTCTATGCCTTCAGCATAAAAGGTGTCACAAATTAGAGGAGCAAGGCAGAACTTATCTTTAAATTAGACTGTGTTCACCTTAACATCAGGGACTGTCTTTTGCCTTTGTATCCTTGGTGCTTAGCACAATGTCTGACATATCAGTCATTTAATAAATGTTTATTGACTCCATGTCTGATTTTGAAATCTATGGATGGGGAACAGTTCACTGTCAAAGAAAATATAGAGCGAATCACTGCAGATAAAATAGACAATTTTGATTACATGACATTAAGAAGTTTTGTGGAATATTTTTTTTTATAGAAACAGAAACCGTTCAGGCAAAATTTGAAGGGAAATAAGGAAATGGGGGAAATTGTGCAAGTTTCTTTGACAAAGAGCTTTCCCCATACATATAAGGGACTGGTTCAAATTTATTAGAATTAAAACTACTCTCTGACAAATGGTCAAAGGATATGAACAGGAAGTTTTTACAGGAAAAGAAATACAAAACATTCATCAAAAGGCATATTTAAAAAGTGCTACATACCATGAATAATTAGAAAAATGTGAATTATCTTTGACTGCTCATCAGGTTTCAAAATTACTGGTCAATTCTCCTAATTATTCTCCTTTCTCTTGGTTTCCATGATGCTGCTTTCCTGACCATCACAAAACAGAACTCAGGTCCTCCTGAATCCAAGATCAGTACTGATAAATTATGGAGAGCAAGTCATTTTTGAATATGTACACTTAATAAATGCTTGTGGAATTGAATTAATTTGGATTGGACTAGACTGGATTGTATTCCTTCCCATACCTTCCCAAATTTTTACCAGCTTTGTCTCTTTTCTTTCTTTCTTTCTTTTTTTCTTTTTACATTGTTAAAACCACTGTTAGGGGGCAGGTAGGTGGCACAGTGAATAGAGCACTGGCTATGGAGTCAGGAGGACCTGAGTTCAAATCCAGCCTCAGACACTTGACACACTAGACATGTGACATTGAGCAAGTCACTTGACACCAATTGCCCTCCAAAAAACAAACAAAAAAAAGTTACTGTTATATACCATAGTTCTAGTTCTGCTGAATTTACAGTTTTTTCTCATATAGGACTTTTCATGTTCCCTTTTATAATCCATACTTACTGATGTAATACCATATTAAATTAATATATCATGCTTTATTTTTTTAATTTAATGGAATAAAACAAGCATTTCCATATAATAAAAAAAATAATTGCCCATGAAACTACAAACCTACTATGGACAACTTGCTATTTCTTTTAAATGTGTAATAAAATTATTGTATAAATTTCTTTTTTCCCTTTTTTCTTTTTATTCCCTCCCCCCACCCTAAAGATGGTTACCATTAGACACAAACAGATATAAATATAGATACGTGAAGTTATTCTCTACAGACTTCTATCCATCACTTCTTTCTCTGGATGCAGACAGCATCTTTCTTCATACGCCCTTTATACTTAATTTGTGTATTTGTAATAGTCAAAATTATTTACTTGCTGAAAATCATTCTTAAAACAATATTGCTGTTATTGTATACAATGTTCCCTTGGTTCTGCTCATTTCACACTTTGTTATTTCATGCAAGTCTTTCCATGCCTTTCTAAAATCATTGAGCTCATCATTTCTTATAGTACAGTAGCATTCCATCACAATCATATGCCACAACCTGTTCAGCCACACCTTAATTTATAGGTGCCTCTTCAAATTCTAGTCCTTTGTCCCCACAAAGAGAGCTGTTATAAACATTTTAGAACATATAGTTCTTTTTATTGTTCCCTAATCATCTTTGGAAATAGATTTAGGAGTGGTACCTCTGGGTCAAAAGGTATAGGCAGTTTAATAATTCTTTGAGCATAATTTCAGATTGCTTTTCAAAATGGTCGAACATACTTATTTTTTTTATTTTATTTTTAATTTATGTAACAAAGCATTGTAAACAATGTAACATTGTAAAAAAGAAAAAAATTATTGCACACAAAATGGCAATTATTTTGTACAACTTACTAATTACTTTTAAATATACAATAAAATTATCATGTAAATTTCTTTTTTCTTCTTTTTCCTCCCCTCCCTCCCCCTGCCTTACAGATGGCTACCATTAGACACAAATATCCGTGTGTGTGTGTGTGTGTGTGTGTGTGTGTGTGTAGGTAAAATCATTCTTCACACACTTCTATTTATCAGTTCTTTATTCAACCAATCTCTATAGAATATGTAACTTACTACCAGTTTCTTGGTATTATAAAGTAGAGAAACTATAGATAGTCTTTACAAACTTCTTATTAATATTTTTAGTGATATTACATGGTCCTAGTAATGGAATAGCTAGATTGAAAAGTGTGATCACTGTATATTGTCATATTGGTCTGCTACAATTTATACCAGTCTTAAGAACCTCAAATGTCTCCCCACAGTCTTGAAGTTGTTGAAATTTTCTTCTGAAAATTTATATTTTGAACCTCTAGTGATCATAAAATATATCTTAAAATTCTTTTCATATGTATTTTTCTGAATATGAATATGTGAACCTCTTTTCGTATAATTATTAACAGTTTTTATTCCCTCCTTCATAAATTGTATAAGTCCTCTATTAAGAGCATGAATTATTAGTATAATAAAGATGCATCAATACTTTATAAACAAAAATAAGAAGTGACATTTGTAAAATGTCTTAAGATTTCAAAGCACTTTATATACATTGTCTCATTTGATCATTACAACAAATTATCACCTGAAAAGTAAGTGCTATCATTATGCTCATTTTAGAGATGGAGAAATCTGAGCACAGAAAGATTAAGTAACCTACACCTCATCATAATTTATGACTAGTGTTTGCAAATGTCAAAAATGGCATTTGAACTCCGGTCCTCCTAAAGATAAGGACAGCACTGATAAACTATGGATATCAGGTCATTAGTTAATAAATGTAGTATAACTTTCCCAGTATGCTTCTTGTCTAATTTCATAAACATTGCTTTCTTCTGGACAAAATCTTTTTCTCTTTATAATTTCAGAACCATTGATTTTGCCTCCAAATTATATATAGTCTATTTGTTTAATAAAATGTCCCTCCTCTGAATGGATGAGATATGCGCCATTACTTGTTTCTTTCAATTTAATTATTTTTATATTTAGATTATTGATTCAATTACTTTATTATGGTTTATGATATGAGTTGTTGATCCAAATCTAATTTTTTCCTACAAAGCTATCTAGTTTTCCAAGTAATTTTGTAGGATAATTATTCTATTTCTTAGTAGTTTTTAAAGTATGGATTTATTAGAAGCATCTTTTCTATATTTGGGCTTCTATTTTTGAGTTTTGCATTCCTTCTGTTGATCAATTTCTCCATTTTTGCAAGTACCCAGTGGCTTTTATAATGATTGTTTTATACTATATTTTAGGACCTAGTAGTGCAAGACTCTCTGCTAATATTTTCTTTTCTTTTCTCTTTAATATTCTCACCTTATTTTTCTAGATGGATTTTCCTACAACCTTAATTTTAGGAAATTATCTCTTGGCATAGTATTACATTTTAAAGATTTGCATATTAGGGAAAATGAACATCTTTATTTATTTGACCTAGCCATGAGCAAGGAATATACCTCCATTTTCCCCTTTTTTTCCTATCTGCTGAAATTATCTTGAAATCAGTCTGTCATAAGTCTTAATAAATCAATACTGAATATTTTACATGTTTTGATATTATTATGAAAGGCATCCTCTTTTTATTTCTTTTGATCTTTTGTGGCAAAATATAGAAAAATGAACTATTTTATGGGTGTATTATTACACCACTTTATATATTCTCTGCACCCAGTATTGTGGCCAAGAAAAGAATGAATGAATGATGAAAAAAGTCTCCATTTATTTATTTACTTATTTATTCTTAGTCAGGAACTTTCCATGTCTTTCTTAATCTTATGCCTTCCCTCTGAAATTACCCTCAATTTCAGTCACTTGATTCCGATATAGTGATGTCATTTTGATCCTCTTGAAGAACAAAGGACAGCAACCCACCAACCCTCAATTTATTCTGTAATTTATACATAACTTTCTGAATAATAATAATAATAGTAATAATAAAAGCTAGCAGGTATATAGTACCATATATGCCAGACACCATGCTAAGTGTTTTAAAAAATATTATTTTATTTCATCCTCATAAAACCCTGTGAAGTAAATGCTATTATTATATCCATTTTACAGTTGAGGAAACTGAATCAAATAAGGGATAAATGACTTACCCAAGGTGACACATTTAGTAAGCATTTGAAGCTAGATTTGAAATCTAGGGCCAACATTCTATTCACTGCACCATTATAGCTGTATGTTGTCTCTCTCATGAGAGTGTAAGCTTCTCGAGAGCAGGTCCTGTCTTTTACCTTTCTTTGTCTTCCTGGTACTTAGCATGGTGCCTAACACATAGGAGAAACTAAATAAAAGCTAGTTGACTGACTAACTAATCTTCACAGCGAACTGGACCACTAGATGTTTTCTTGCTTTGTCCTGTACTCAATCTCTAGTCACCTTGCATTTACCTAAGTTGCCTGTCCTCTGTCCTTAACATAATGAGGCTGCTGACCATGCAGTGGTTACAATGGTAGACTTGGAATCAGAAACATCTCATTTAAAAGACTTAAGAATTGTGATAAATGCAGTGTCCAACCACAATTCCAAACTGATGAAGATGAAGAATGTCACCTGCCTCCCAACAGAGCAGTGCCAGATGCCAGGTGCAGAACAAGAGGAACGTTTTTAGACATCGTCCACATAAAAACGTATGTTGTTATTGTAAGGCTTTATGATTATTGTTGTTTTTGAGGGAGGT
>JAQQSW010002498.1:0-14943 GCA_028646575.1 Pseudocheirus occidentalis
GCAAAGCAAGCTCAGGATTGCAACTTTAGATTCCTTTTGGGGGGACAAAAAGGATCAAAGCATGGAATGAGAGGAAGACAACACAGTCAGAACTCCTGCACCAAAAGCCTCCAAGAAAAATATCGACTGGTTACAGGCCATGGAGAAGCTTAAGAAGGATTTTGAAAATCAAGTAAGAGAAGTGGAGGAAAAATTGGGAATAGAAATGGGAATGATGCAAGAAAATCATGAAAAGAGAGTCAACAACCTGACTGAACGAAATAACACCTTAAAAATAGATTAACTCAAATGGCAAAAGAGGTCCAAAAAGCCAATGAAGAGAAGAATGCCTTAAAAAAGCTAAATTTGCCAGATGGAAAGGACTTTCAAAAGCTCACTGAAGAGAATAATTCCTTCAGAATTAAAGTGGAGCAAATGGAAGCAAATCACTTTATGAAAAATCAAGATACTATTAAATAAATCCAAACAAATGAAAAAATAGAAGGCAATATGAAATATCTCATTGGAAAAACCACTGACCTGGAAAATAGAGATAATTTATCTTTTTTTAGGGCAATTGGGGTTAAGTGACTTGCCCAAGGTCACATGGCTAGTAAGTGTTAAGTGTCTGAGGCCATATTTGAACTCAGGTCCTCCTGACTTCAGGTCTGCTGCTCTATTTACTGCACCATCTAGATACCCCCAAGGAGAGATAATTTAAAAATTACTGGACTACCTAGAAGCAAGGATAAAAGAAAGAACCTAGAAATCATCCTTCAAGAAGTTCTCAAGAAAAATTGCCCTGATGTTTTAAAATCAGAGGGCAAAATAGAAGTTGAAAGAATTCATCAATCACCTCTTGAGAAAGATCCCAAAAAGAAAACTCCTAGGAATAATATAGCCAGGCTCCAGAGTTCCCAGATCAAGGAGAAAAATATTACAAGCAGCCAAAAGGAAACAATCTGAATATTGTGGAAACATAATCAGGACAACCCAAGATCTAGCAGCTTCTACGTTAAAGGATCAAAGGACTTGGAGTATGATATTCCAGAGGTCAAAGGAGATAGGACAAAAACCAAGAATCACATTATACTCAGCAAAACTGAGTATAATGTTTCAGGGGAAAATATTGTCATTCAGTGAAACAGAGGACTTTCAAGCCTTCTTATGAAAAAACAGAGTTGAATAGAAAATTTGACACTCAAATACAAGAAGCAAGAAAACATGAGAAGGCAAACAGGGAAAAGAAATCATAAGGAATTTATAAATGTCAAACTATTTACATGCCAACATGGAAAAACAATAATTGTAACTTAAGAAATTTTTCTCAGTATGAGGAAAATTGAATGGAATATAAATGTATATATGTATATACATATATAGGAGGATATGTGTGTATGAATACATATGTGAGTGTGTTTATATATGTGCACAGGTATACATAGAGGGCACAGGATCAACTGAATAGGAAGGGATGATATTTTAAAAGTGAAATTGAGAGGTGAGAGAGGAATATAATGAGAGGAGATGGAGAGAGACAGATGGGGTAAATTATATATAGAAGAGGCAAGGGATAACTGTTACAATGGAGGGGAAGAACAGGAAGGCAAAAGGGAAAAAGTCAACCTTACTCTCATTGAATTTGGCTTAGGGAAGGAATGACATAAACTCTAAACTGGGTATCTTGCCCCACAGGAGAGTATGGGGAAGGGAATGAGAGGGAGGATGATGGAGGGGAGGCAGGTTGGGGGGAGGATAGTTAGAAGCACATACTTTTGTAAAGGGACAGGGCCAAAGTAGAGAACAGAACAAGTTGGGGAGCAAGATAGGATGGAGGGAAGTATAATTAGTCTTTCACAATATATCCACTCTAGAAATGTTTTGCGTAACTACACATGCACAACCTATATTGAACTGTTTATCTTCTCAGTAAGGGTGGGTGATGAGGGATGAAAGGAAAGAATCTGGAATTCAAAGTTATAAAATGAAATGTTTAAAAAATATATTATTAGTTTGGTTTTTTACATGCAATTGGGAAATAAGATATACAGGCACTGGGGAGTGGAGATCCATCTCACTCTACTGGAAAGTCAAAGGGGTAATGGGAGAGGATGTAGGAGAGAGCAGATTGGGGGAGGGGTATACAGTGGGATCACTGTTTTGGGGTGGTGAATAGGGGAAAGATAGGAGAAAATTTGTAACTCAAAATCTTGTGGAAATGAGTGATGTAAACTAAAAATAAACAAAATTAAATTTAAAAAATCTTAAATGAAGAATTATAATATACTTGGAAGTCTTTTTTTTCTGAAGAAATACCTGAAAACTACATGAATTCAACTACAAAATTCTTTACAGAAATAAAGTGAAACTTGAGAAATATTGATTCCACATGGGTTGGTTGTGCCAGAATTATATATTAAAAAAGATAATACTACCTAAGTTAATTTCCTTATTCAGTGCCACAATAAAGTACCAATGGATATTTTTAATAGATCTTTAAAAAAAATTATCTGTTGGAGCAAAAAGTTAAAAATCCCAAGAGTTGTGGTTAAAAAAAATGTAGAAAAGAAAGGAGCTTAGCAGTACCAAATTTCAAACTATACTACAAAACCATAATTATCGAAATGATCTTTCACTTGGTAAAACAGAGAGATTGCTCAGTGGAACAGATCAGACATACAACATGTAGGAGCAAATTAAATCAGCAGCCCAGTATTCAATCAGCCCAAAGACCCTAGTTACTGGGGTAAAGACTCTTTAACAAAAATTGTTGGGAAAATTGGAAAGCAATCTGGCAGAAATTAGGTAAAGATCAACAGCTTATGTCATATAACAAAATATATGAACAGGCATTTTTCCATGGAAGAAATCCAAGCTAGAGCCAATCATAAAAATAAATAACTACTCCAAAGCACTGTTAATTAGATAAAATCAAATTAAAGCAAGTGTGAAGTTCTACCTCATGTCTATCAGATCAGAAAAATTGACAAATGTTGGAGGGGCTATGGGAAGAAAGGCATGCTAATGCTGGAGCTGAGCTGCTCCAGCCATTCACAAAGTGACTTGGAACCATGCCCCTGAAGTCACTCACGCATGCATGTATACCCTTTGACGCAGTAATACCAGCGCTAGGTATATTTCCCAAAAACATCAAAGAAAGAAGAAAAGAATCTATGTGTAAAGAAAGAGGAGAGGTGTATAGAAATTCTCCTCAGAGTAACAAAAACCTAGAAACGAAGTTGATGTCCTTCTATTGAGGACCGGCCACACAAATCATGTTATGTGCATGTCATGGAATGTCATTGTGTCATAGGGAAAAAGGTGAGTTGGACAGATTTCTGACTGATGCAATACAGACTGCGACTCCAGAGAGCCCACTGTGCACCCCTGACCCCAGGTAATAGCCTCAAAATCCAGGGGAAGTGGTCCTCCTTGGTTATGCATATTTATGAAGAGGGTTTTTCTCCCCTTTCTCTTCTTTGCTATTCCTCAATTGGAGGGGAAGCAGGAAAGTACAAAATAAAGGCTTGTGAATTTTTTTTTACACAATTAGAACTATACAGACATGAAAGGCTGCCTCAGGAAAGACTCGGCCCTCTCCCGGTCACGGCAGAGGAGGAGACCGACACAGTTGAACCCACTGCTTTTCTGGGGTGTGGCAGAGGCCCTCGAGGTCTCAGGCTTCCAGGATCCTCTGCAGCTGAGACAGGCAGACATGCTGCCCCACTTCCAGGATGGATGTCTGTGTGTCGTGAGCAGGATGAAGGCAGGAGTATCGTGGAACTCTGCCACCTGCCACGGTCACCCAGTGATTTCTGTCTGTGGGATTTTGCACCAAGATGGACAAAGAATCTCAGCTTCAAAGGCAGCCAAACCACCACCTCCCTGGAGCTCCATGCAACCAAAGGGATGTGGTCACATGGAAAAAAAAAGCCCAACGACAAAATCAAAAGAAAACAAATCTCGTTCTCCAAGGCTTTCACAGGTAGGAAGCCTCTGGGAACTTGGCTTTCTCAGGCTCCTGGGTCCCATCCAACTTTCTCAATTTGACAGCTTCTGAGAGACTGTTGAGGGAATTACTGGCCTGTGGAAGCCATGTTACCTCCAAAGAATACGTTAAAAATAAAACCAGCCCCTCTTGGGATGCAGAGGCACCCCCAAGGCAGGTAAAGGACAAACTTCCAAAGCCACAGCTTTCATATTTTTAAAAGTACTGTAGTCATTAGCGTGAAATATGGCCCACCCCTAATCTGGGTTCTTTAATTCACGTCACTGGCTTTGTCTGTTGTTTCAGCTTTTAAAATTAAAAATGGCACTATTAGCTTGATTTACAGAGGAAAGACTATCTCAATTATCGTGATTTCTGAGTATTTGGGGGTTGTTGTCTTTGGCCCAAACCTCTCATTTATAAGCGACTGAGTTACAAAGAAGTGATAGAGAGTTACAGGAGCCCAGAATCTCAGAGCAAGGAGGGGCCTCCACCGTCATGGTGGCCAATCCCACCACCCCCTCCAAAACACCCAACTCTCCCTGCAAAAAAGTGCCTGAGAAGTGACCAGCAGGAAGAGGGCCCCTCCCTGCAGAAGCGGTCCATCCCGATTTTGTGGAGTGCTAGTTAATAATGGGGGGGGGGGCGGTGTTTGTGTGTGTGACATCAAGCCTAGGTTTGCCTCCACGCCACGTGCACCCGTGGCTCCCGGCTCAGCTGTCTGGGTCCAAACAGGCACTGAGCTCACTGGATGGAGTGCCAGACCTGGAGAGTCCTTTTTTCTTGGGAGGAGGGCAGAAGGGAAGAGCAACGGGATCTGTTCTGCAAGTTCTAGGCCAAGAGTGGCTCCAGGAGTGTAGAGCGGAATTGGCCCTGCCTCGGGTTCCATGTATTTCACAGGTAGGATTGGGATTGGGGGCTCACTGATCTCAAGGCCAGCTCTCTAACCATCATGCCCCTCTTCCTCCACCAGCTATGCCTTGCTTACCATAGTCCAAAATGACAGCGGCTTTCTGGATTTTATGCTTGGTCTTGATCAGTCAGTGAGTATTTATTAAGTGCCTACTGTGCCAGGCATGGGAACACAAAACGAGGCATTACCCTCACGGAGTTTATATTCTAATGTGTGTGTGTGTGTGTGTGTGTGTGTGTGAGAGAGACAGAGACAGAGACAGAGACAGAGACAGAGAGGGGGGAGAGGGGAGAGACAAAGAGAGAGGGAGGAAGAGAGAGACAGAGAGAGTGAGACAAAGAGGGAGAGAGAGAGACAGAGACAGAGAGAGGAGAGAGGGAGATGGAGAGAGAGAGAAGGAGAGGGAGAGAAACAGTGTGTAAAGAAATGTAGGCAAAGTGAGGTCTACACAGGAAAAATAGCCAATACTTAACAGAGGAAAGGCACTGGAATTCAGAGCAGTTGCAAAAGGCTCCCTGTAGAAGGATTTAGGGTGGAACTTAAGGGAAGCCATGCAGGTGAGTGGGGCAGAGCGTTCCCGGCATGGGGAATGGCCAGAAAAAAATGCCCTGAACTTAGAGATGTGGAATAGCCAGGGAGCCAATGTCATTGGAGTAAAGAGCACATGTTGGGGACTAGAAAAGGAGGAGGGGTAGGAAATGAAGGGCTTTGGATGCCAAACAGAGCATTTTGTACTTGATCTTGGAGGTATTTGGGAGCCCCTGGAGTTTATTGAGTAGGAGGTAACGTGGTCAGACCTGCATTTTAGGGAAATCACTTGGTGACTGAATAAAGGACAAGTCCAAGCCGGGAGAGGCTTGAGGCAGGCAGACCCTCAGCAGGATATTGCAATAGTGCAGGTGTGAGGGATGAGAGCCCACGCCAGGGGAATGTCCATGTCCAAGGACAGAAGGGGCAAATTTGAGATACTACAGAGGGTAAATTGACAGACTGTGGTGATAGCTTGGATCTGGGGGATGAGACGTAGGGAGGGGTCTGAAAGGACACCTAGGTTGGGAACTTGAGGGCCTGGGAGGAGGGGGTTGCTCTCTATAATAATAGGGAAGGTAGCAGGTGGGCAGTATTTAGGGGGAAACACGATGAGTTCCATTTTGGACACGTTGAGTTTATGATGTTTATTGGCCATCCAGTCTGATGTAACTGAAAGGTGGTTGGAAATATAAGGCTGGAGGTCAGCAGAGAGAGTAGGGCAATAGAGGATATTTAAGAATCAAGAGCATAAAGACAGTAATTAAATCCACAGGAGCTGATGAGATCGCCAAATGAAGTGGTATATAGGGAAAAGAGAAGAGAGGCCAGGATAGAGCCTGAGGGAGCATGGCCTGGAGGAGGATCCAGCAAAGGAGACAAAGAAAGAGCAGTCAGAGAGGGAGGAGAACCAGGAGACAGAGAGGGGTGTCCTGAAAACCTGCAGAGAAGAGAGGATCCAGGAGGAGAGAGTGACCACCAGTGCCCAAGGCTGCAGAGAGGTCCAGGAGAATGAGGATGGAGAAAATGCCCCTGGATTTCTGGTAACTTTGGAGAGGGCAGTTTTAGCAGAATGACAGGAAGCCGTCTTGTAAGGGCTCGGTTCCAACAGGATGGACACTTTATTTACAGCAGAAGGCCTCAATAGAGTATGAAAGCCAACAACATTGGATGTTTTTCAGGGGGATCCTAAAAGACTAGGGTGGGCCAGGCTGAGCATGATTGCAAATATGTTTGAGACTTGCAGTGCCAGAGGGTTAATCTCAGCTCGTCTTCAGATAAGCCATTAACTCAAGCTTGGTGGAATTGGTGACACACCCTCCTTGTTGGGAGATGCCCATCCCTAATGCAGAGGGCATCTCTCCAAAACTTGTCATCCTCAATGGCTTGTGTTCATGACTCTACTGATCTGTGCAGGCAAGGGAAGAGAGCTGGATCTGAAATCCCAGGGCCTGG
This sequence comes from Pseudocheirus occidentalis, assembly GCA_028646575.1. Classification (NCBI taxonomy): domain Eukaryota; kingdom Metazoa; phylum Chordata; class Mammalia; order Diprotodontia; family Pseudocheiridae; genus Pseudocheirus; species Pseudocheirus occidentalis. The sequence continues at coordinate 6,864 of JAQQSW010002498.1, forward strand.
ATTCCACTCTTGGTTCTTCCTCCCAACGTGAACAATGGTGATCTGCTCCAGCTCTCTGGGCCTGTTTCCCCACCTGTCATATGAAGGGGTTGAACCAAAATGCTCTTGAGGTCCCTTCTTCCTTTGAGCCTCTACAAATCAATCAACATTTTGTGGTACCCAGTCATCCTGGTGCCTTTCTATGCTCACCTGCTTTGGCCAAGGAGTAGAGCCAAGGGCCAAGGATCAGTGGCCACCAAGGCATAAACATCCCATAATGCTGTGGCATCCATATGGGCAAACGTGCCTGGCAGCAGCCTGGTCTCCTAGGAAGTTCAGAGTGCCCCAGAACCCATGCTAGAGGTCACCTATTCCAACTGGGTCATCTCCCCATACTTGTAAGCAACAGATGGAGAAGAAATAGGGAGAAGGCATTTCTAAAGATTTTGGACATGTGATTTGGGACTACTAGTCCCAACCAGACTGGAAACCAGGGTGGGGTAAGGGGATTTATGTGCCAGGGCATACATAGTCAAGCTGTTGGCTTTGCCTTCCTCCTCTCAAGGAATGGCCTCTTGACGTTTCAGGGTCTCATGAGATTAGTGTTGTGATGACCTCTCCCTATAGCTGATTTGGGGGCATGTTTAGGGCTGTTGCCCCAGGTGACTGAAGTACTAGTTAGGACCCTGTTCCCATCCCATTCTGACCCTTTTTCTTGAAGGAGGCATCTGTGCAGGATGACTAATTTTTTTCTTCCCTTTCCCACACCCCCATCATGCCCTTGACCAAAGGCCTGAAAAAAATATGGCGGCACTTCCCAGGTCATCAGAGAGATTTAAATTAACTCTCTGAAAGGTCTAAATCCATTTGGGGGAACTAAGGAAGAGTTGAAGAAGCAGAGGAATTAAGTGAGCTTTTTGCATCGGACTCACAGTAATTTCTGTTCCAAATGCTGTTGTTCTGGGAGGCTCCGGTGTCACCTTGACCAAAATGAAGTTTCTAACAAGAAAGTTATGGGGCAACTTGTGAAGCCGGCAGGCCGTAAATCACCCACAATGGAAGACATTCAACTGAGGTTCCTGACGGAAATAAAGGCAGAGTCATGGAGACACTGACAGCAATATAAAATATATTCTTCCAAACAGAAACAGTTCCTGAAAATTGGAAAGCCGCTAATATGCTACCTAATTTTTTTTTTTAAGAGCGAGGGGAGATCCCAGGAATTATAAAGCACTGAACTCTACCTTGGGACTGGAGAAAGCTGATGGAACGTGTGCTCTGTGACAGGCTGCAATGAGGCTGGGCTATGGACGGGCTCAAGGGCTCGAAACGGGGCCATTCCAGGAGAGGAAATCTGTCTTGCCAAACCACTGGGAGCAGGGTAGCAGTTCGAGATTTTTTTTTAAGTTAATAAAATGGTAGAGATTACCCAGTAAGCATGATTCCCAAGTCCAGTAAAAATTCATGTTTCACTTAACTGAATGAAGGCCCTTCTGAAACGATAAATCCATTTGAATCACACGTTTTTAAACAAATGCAATTTTATTATTTTTACTAGAAACAGTCACCGAAACTAAGTGGGAACTGTATTTCTAAGTAGGTGTTTTGCAGCTCGCTTTAATGAAAAGATAATTCTTGAGCCGAATAGCCCCCTCCTGTTAAAGCTTTTGAAGGGCCCTTACATTGCTCCACTCTCTGGAGGAGATCATTGAGGCCTCAATGGGACTGTTACTTAGCCAAGGTCACAGAGTGAGGTTTGAATGCGGATTTTCTGTCACCAAATGCTGGGTTCATGCTGTGGTACCACACTGCCTCTCCCCTTTCTACATGGGTTAAAAAGGCTCTAAGGAACTCTGTTTACACTAATAATCTGTTTAGCTAATCTACTCTCCAGAGATGGAGTAAAAGTAAGTGGGGGGCCCAGCTATAAATATACCATATTCTGAATGAGTAGAATCTAAGTTTCAGAGCTTTCAGTGGATTCCCAAAATTTCTGGCTACTTTTCACCAGAAAGCTTTATTCAAGGAGTATCTGTAATGGACCTGGGGAAACACATTTGGAGACTCAAACCAGGTCTGATACAAAGACAGTAGCAGGAGTTATTGAGGACATTCTCACCAGTAGCAAAGTTAACAGGAAGGTCCCTCAGGCTTTTGGACTAAGATCTGAAGTATGTGCTCACTCCCCCCTGGACATTCTCAAAGAAATTGTGGTGACTGAAGGGCGGGTGTCAGCTTGGCCTCACCACTGTACAGAATAGGAAATCTCTACCACCTGGCCTTGAACTCATTTGGGCTGGAAGAGGAATGGTGATTGAAAGGGGGCTCATTCTCAGTTACTGGGAAAGTCTCCTCCACACTCACCCTGACCCAGAGCTCTTGACCTTTCTGGTATCCAAAGGAAAAGACTCTGAACCCTTTTGATCCCATAGACTAATGAATGGTTAAGCTGCCCAGAGCCTTCAAACACATGGACCATCTCATTGGAAGAGCAATGTGGTCCACTGAGGTGAAGGAAACAAGGACGTGACCCCCCCCCCCCCTTCTACCACCCTTTTACTGAAGATTCTCCCTTTGGAAGCATTTAGAGGTTTCTCTAAGTGAGGCTGGGATGGGGCCTGAAAATGGGCAAATTCCATCGATCATGTTCTGGGGAACTGAATACTTCAACCCCCCCTTCTCAGCTTAGGCACTGTTTTCTATTTATTTTTTCTAAAATGAAGTCAGTCTCATTTAGTACTGAATTCATTCATGTGTATGTGCACGAGCATGTGTATTTGTGTGTGCGTGTGTGGTAAATGGGATCATAGTGTTCAAAGGCCTCTTCTAATAGTTATGAAATATACCTGGGGAAAAGGCCAGGAAGAGACAGTCTGGGCCTTACCTGAGAAAGCTGGTGCCCTCTCTCAGAGGGCAGCCGGAATGGTGCAAACGCAGAGTTCTGCAAATCTATGACTAATGAATAACTCACAACAATAACCCAAACCTCTATCCCTTGACATCTCTGAAGAGGTCCTGTTGTTGCGAGAGCGCACATACTCCCCCCGGCCCCCCCCCCACACCCACCCACCCACCAACACACATACACACACATACCCCCCCACACGTACATACACACACATACACACACACTCACACACCTCTTCTTCTCAGATGCTATTGGCAAGTGACCAGAGTCGATGGACTAGGTAATAGATAATGAAATCTGTAACCACACAGGATCCCAAAATTAATTCAATGATGGGGAAATGTACCACCAAGAGCCACTCTTTCTCACTTCAGCCTCCTTCTGGCCTTTGAGAGGGGGCATCCAAGTTCTTGGGAGCCAAGGCTCAGGAATGTAACCCTCTTTCCTTTTGCAATGTTTACCCTTCTCTGAGCTAAAGTGCTAAGTGGCCAAGGGGCCACACTGGTGGGATGGCTCCAGAATAACCCTAATGGATTCATGCAAAGATCATTCTCTTCATTCCACTAATGCACAGCCTTAATTATCTCGGTGCCTGCGGGGTTTTGTGGTGGACTGGCCAACATAAGGCCTTGAAATGTGGCTTTAGGAAAATAGGGCCCTTCCAGGCCCTGGGGCCGAGAGCTGGAAGGGACCCTGTGGGTCAAGTAGGTCAACCCCTTCATTAGACAGATGAGATGAAGTGCCTTCTTCAAGGTCACACAGAGATGCTGCGCCTGAGCTGGGATTTGAACTCAGATCTGACTCCAAAGTCAGGGAACTTTTCATCGGTTTGGATGAAACTTTACTAGCATTTCTCTCCATGTGTTGGCTGTACGTCCACTCAGGATCAGCCACAGAGCAGGCCAGGAAAGCCCAGTATTTCCAGGAATCCTGCTTGAAGGTTTGAGGCATCAGCTCAGCCATGTTCAATGGTGACTGGTGCTAGAATAAGAGGCACTGGGCCCCTGTCTGACCCTGTCTGAGGAGAAGGACACCTGGTGAGTCTTGAATAAAAGTGCTAGGCAGTTTGGGACAATGGAAACAGTCTAGGGTTCAAATCCCAGCCCCTTAGCACCTGCGTAACCCTGGGAAAGCTGCTTCTCTGTGATAGGAGACAGTCGGACTGTGTGGCCTCTGAGGGCCCTGTCAGCCCTAAGTCAGGGGTCTTCTGGAAGCTTCTGAGGGAGACACTGGGCCCCTCCTCAGCATGGTGTGGTCAGAAGGGCCTGGCTCTGGGACCAGCACAGCTAGGTCTGCATCTACTCTCGGCCATTTAGTGCCTACAGGGCCTTCGGCAAGGCACGTAACTGCTCTGAACCTCGGTTTCCCTATTGATAAAATGAGCAGGTTGGGCCCCCAGCTTGAAGATCCTCAAAGATACAGCTTGAAGCCATTTCCCTCCCCAAAAAACTCACCGAAAATGACATTGTGAGGCTGTGGTGAAAATGAGTCAGAGTCCTGAGGCCCAAAGCAGGGGTGAAAGCAGACTGATCCAGAAGGAGACCAGTGCATGGGCCAGGAAAGACTCTGGAGGTTGGTGGTGGTGGAGGGCATTGGGCCCTGGACATTTCCCCCCCATTGCTAACTTTGCTGTTCAGGAGACTTGCTGTCATAAGAGCTGGAGGAGATCAGCACTGGGGTATTAGGGGAGGGATGGTGTGTGTGTGTGTGTGTGTGTGTGTGTGTGTGTATGTGCATGAGAGAGAAAGAGTGTGTGTGTATGTGAGTGTGTATGTGTGTGTGTGCATGTGTTTATGTGTATAAGAGAGAGTGTGTGAGAAAGAGCATGTATATATGTGTATGTGAGAGAGTGTGTGTATGTGCGTGTGTGAGGAGAGAGTGTGTGTGTACATGGGTGTGTGTGCGTCCCCTCGTGGCGTCTCTTGTCTAAGAGAAGCAGTATCGAAGATCAGGTTTGGCCCAAGTTATCCCCCAGGATCTGCCCAGCCAAGGCCAAGAGTCATAGAACTTACCACATACACACACACACACACACACACACATACACACACACATACATGTCTGTATATGTATATGTTTTTGGAGGGTGGTTATTAGTGGATGGGAAGGAAGAGCAGAGACTTTGGCTTCCTCGTCCCCACCCAAGTTTTCTCGTCTGTTCTCTGTGGCATCACCAGAAGGGATCTTCCACTTTGCCCTGTGTGTACCCAGCCGGCCTGGCCCAGCCTCCAAAGGAACAACAGGCCAGTTTTCCTGCCAAACCATCTGGTAGCTGGCCGGCCTTTCTACCAGCTCCTTCACATTCTCCCAGCACTTTCCATCCTGGGCCTCAGCTCCATAAAAACCTTGTCTCATATTCCTAGGCCCTCACAATCAAAAGAGAAAGCCTTTTTATTGTCTGGTACTAATGGCTATTCTGTCCCATATTTTTAATGTGAAGATTAAATATTTATAAATTCCGAGTCAATAATATCTCATAGTCAGGCCCTCCAAAAGCACCCTGGCATGTGGCTCGTCTTCACTTACAACGAGTCAAAGGTCGCCAGATCGGACAAGCCAGGCAGGCCGGCAGCTCTGGAGTGCATCTGCCATCATTAGGAGGAGGACAATTATTTCTCAGGACTCTCCTTGGCCCTCAGAGAAGCTAAATCATATCAGGGGAAAGTTTTCTTTGTCTCTGCAAACCTCCAGTTAGACAGAGCCCCTCATCAAAGTCGTGGGTGGCTTCCATTGAGCACCGTACAATGATGCTGTCAATCTTGGCTGGGTTGATGGAGAGAAGACAGTGGTCCCCAGCCCCTCCAGCTGCCTCCCCAGAGCGAGAGGAAACCTGCTGTATTTTGGGGGGCAGGGTGAGGGAGGACATTCAGAGAGTCAGGGGGTGGGTGAAAAGGGAGGGAGGGAGAAGGAGAGGGTAAAGAAAGGAGGCACCCAATGAGCTTCCTGGGGGAAAAAGAGTTTGATCTGGTAGGGGGAGGTGCTGGGGGGAGTCCTGGGCACCTGAGAGAGCTCCCAGGCAGCTGGGACGCCTCCCAGGAAAGGGGCTCCAGACACCCAAAGCCTGCTCCAGTGGGGGAGCTGCCTCCTGGGCTGGGTTTCACTTCCTTCCAAAGCAGATCCAATCTCAGCCAGCGCTCAGTGAGCACTGGTTACATGCCTATTGTGTGTTGGGGGACAGAGAGAAAGGTCTGAGCAGCCCCTGCCCTCAAGGCGCCCACAGTCTCAGGGAGGAGGCATGGTGGGAATGGTGACAGACACCGGACTTGCAGCCTGGTGAAGAATCAGCAGAGGGAGGGTTCAGAGCTAGGACGGGAGACACAGAGAGCTTATGGAGTGACCTGCCCGGGAACTGATCAAATTAATATCTGAAAAGCACTAATGAGGTGTCTACAGCATTGAGGGCCATGCTCAGCTGTGGGAATGAGACAAAGCTGGAACTGTCCCGACCTTATGGGAGTTCCACTCGCCTGGGGGGAGGCCATTGTAGGAGGGAGGCCGAGGACACCCTCGTACCCCGACTGTTGAATTGCCTGCAGACTGTCTGGCTGCTGTAGACACCAAGCTCCTTGAAGACAGGAACCCTCATTTTGGTTTTTGTAGTCCTGGCTCCTAGAACACAGTAGGTGTTTACTAAATGCTTGTTGGAATCAGTAGAAGGAGACACACACACTCACACACACCCTGGGTTATAGCACAACTACCTCCCTCTCCCTATTGTACAGATCAGGAAACTGAGTCGTGGGGAAGTCCAGTGTCTTGCACAAAGCACTGGGGATGGGCTTTGAAGGAAGGGGGGTGTTCTAAGAGGCAGGGGGAGGGACAGGCTGTCTCCAGGCCCTGAGGAGGGCACTGGAGTGTTAGCAGGTGGCCAGTTAATTGGAATGGAGAGAAGAACGGCTGGATTTTCTTTTCTGACTGGCTAACATGAACTTAGCTGAGCCCGTCAAGCTATCAGTCAGCCAGTCAGCGAACACTCATGAAGCGACTGCTGTGTTCCAGGTACCACCCTCAGCATGGGAGGAGCTACTGAACCAACCCAAGAGCCAGCGTGCCGGAACAAGCTACATGCAAGAAGGACCACGCAGGGGCTCGCACCAGCTGTCTGTGTTCCGTGGCTGACCCAGAGAATTGTACACGGTAGGCACAAGCACGTGCCATCAGGCTGCCGCTCACGGCCCTCCCTGGCGCTGACACAGCCCCCTTGTTCCCTGGTCTCCCAACACCCTTTTTGCCCCACAAGATGTTGAAGGAGAGGCTTTACTTCTGCAGCCTAAATGGGAGAAGCCCCCATTGCCGTGAGTGCCCCACATCCAGCCTGCAGGCGTCCAGCGACAGCTTTGACCCAGAATCTGATGCTGACGAGACAAGGGGCAGAGGTCACGAGGCCTCGGCTGGCTCTGTGACCCGTATTGAGTCCAGCCTCCTTCTCGGGGATGTGGCCAGGGGAGGCAGGAGGCATGGTCGGTGTGACATCCGCTGGTGAGGGGCTTTGGCAGAGCTACCTCCACCCTGCTCCCGGGCACACTTCTGTCCGACTGGCCCATGGCCTTCCTTGGAGGGCCCAGGCCTGCCATTCGGCCCCCAGCTCAGACCCTTGTGACCAGCATGGCTCAGTCCTGAGGTCTGAGGCCAGTCTGGGACTCTGTTCCTTGTCCCTGGAATGATGGGGTTGGGTCAGATGGTTACTAAGATCCCTCCAAGTCCTGACATTCTATTGCCCTGTTGGGGTCAAGCAATTGATAAGCATTAATTAAGCACCTACTGCATGCCAGGCACTGACACAAAGCACCAAATATCAACGTTCTCCAACTTAATGATGAATCGCCTTGAACCCACTGGCTGGGTTTGGATCCCTCTGGGGGCACCTTCGCTTCTTTATCACCTCCAACCAAACAGGAAGGAGACACAGTCCAGCCCACAGGTCTCACTCTCCCTTTTCTTTACTAATTAATTCCTGTGGGCCTCAGTTTCTCCACGTACAAAATTAGAATGTGAGATTCCTGAGGGTAAGGATTGTCATTTATATCCCCAGAGCTGAATTCAGAGACTGGCCACAGTGAGCCCTTTATAAAGGCCTGTGCACTGTCTATGCAACTGCCTGGTACGGCCCCAGCCCTGGACCCTCTGGTACTGTGGGCAGGCAGGGAGGGGGGCAGGTGCCCATCTCCCTAGAGCAGGAAGTGAGAGTCAGAC
>JAQQSW010002499.1:0-14943 GCA_028646575.1 Pseudocheirus occidentalis
GAGACGTGCCTAGAAACCTGAAGAGTTAAGTGACCAGCTCAGAGTTTACCTAGACATTCTATAACAGAAGCAAGACCTCTACCCATGTCTCCCTCTCTGTGAAACCAGATCCTTATAGATTACTCTGTGCAGCTCTTGACATTGAATCAATAAAGAGTCACTGAGCAGCTATTAGGAGCAAAATGCAATGTAAAAAATGCAGGACTGCCTGTGGTCTCAACACAGACCTACTATTTACCAGCGATGTGACCTTGGGTAAATCACCTAATAATGTTCTTTGAACTTCAATTTCCTCATCTCTAAAATGGAGATGATAGTAACACCTTCCCAGCCTACACCAAGGTGCCACATGGGGATTAAATGAGACCGTGTATGCAACAGCATCTCAAGAACACAGGTACATAGTTCAAAGTCCCATGATTTTATTATTGTGGGCATTCCCTCCACTAAAACAGATCACAGCTTCTCCATTCCTCAGAAGATGAGTTTTCTTGAGCTGCTGAGGCCAAACAAAATGTCATTACATTATGGCCAACCTCTGGATGCCTCTCCAAAATCAATTAAGCCTCCTCCTCAGATAAGAGACACATAAACCATCACCATGTCTATACTTAAAGCCTTTCTACCTTGGTAGAATCATCTAATCAATAAACATTTATTAAGCACCCATGATGTGCTAGGGGGGTGGGAAGGGACAGCTAATTAGAGTACTGGGCCTGGAGTGAGGAAGACTCATCTTTCTGAGTTCAAATCTGGCCTTGGACACTTACTAGCTGTGTGTCCCTGGGTAAGTCACTTAACCCTGTTAAGCTCAGTTCCTTCATCTATAAAATGAGCTGGAGAAGAAGATGGCAAACCATTTCAGTTTCTTTGCCAAGAAAACTCCAAATGAGGTCATGAAGAGTCAGACACGACTAAAACAGCTGCAAAACAAAAAATATCTAAATACGTGTGCTTCTGTGTGTGCAGACACATAAACATGTATTTGTGTGTGTATAGACCTTTATACGTGCACATGCACACATTTGCGTATAAAGGTTTTTATATACATCTTTATATACATAGATAAATGCACTCTTGTGTGTACAGATCTTTATACACATAGATCTGTATACATGTAAGGGTTATGGGATTCAAAGATCTTCCATACCCCTTGGACTTGCTGACATAGCAGGAAGGGGTAGGGCAAAAGGAAGCCATAGCCAAGCTAGAGTCAGAGTGGTGGTGACTGGAAGCAGCAGCACGAACTCCTTTTATTTTGAGCCAGCCAGAATTTCTGCTAAGGACTCCTGCTGAGGACTGCCAGGGACAGGAATTGCAGGGGGCTGCGGCTGCTGGGAGCAGGCTTCGTGGACGCCCAGCAGTTGCCATGAGTGAGGAGAGGAGGGTCTTTGCCTGAGGTTGCCTGTCCTGTTTTGAAGGTTTGAGAATGTGGGTGTTTACTACTTTAAACTACATGTGCCAACTTCATAATTACTGTGATGGCTTTGACTTTCTGCTTTGGGGACTCAGTTTTCAGGTATTTGAATAAATGTTTTAGCTATATTTCCCATAGCCTGTTACATTTTGTTATTAATAACCATATCAGCGTATTTATAGTTACTATAGGCATTGTGAATATTGCATTGTTGATACAATACACACACATACTCATAGATACACACATACTAAAGAACAACAGAAGACAGTAAATATTAGCAGAGAGGTGCAGACCCTAAGTGCTACAGGAGTCCAGGGGAAGAAACTTCTCTGGAGCAGTTAGGGAGGTGTCCACTGAGAAGATGGGACTCCATCTATGTCTTGAACGTGGGAAGCATTCAGAAAAGCAGAGAGGAAAGATAACCATACTCCAGGAAGAAGGAAGAACAAAATAAAACAAACAATAACAGAATAAAAGAAAGCAAGTCTGAAGAATAATGAGCAGTATTGGAAGATGTTCACAGCAGATGGGGAAGGGAAGGAAACGGGTGGGGGGGAGGTGGGACAAGATGAGAGGCACCAGTTCACACTCAGTCCTGACTATAATCACAGAATGGGAACCAGGAAAAAAAAGAATGCAACTAGTCATATCAGTTTTGCGAGAAATTTGGGGCCTATGCATATATTTGGGGAAAGGAAAATGGGAATGAATCTCACATGAAAGATTGCCAACAGAATAAGAAAAAGGTTTGGAAAATAGTATTTGTTATAAATGTTATAATGCTGTAAATATAGATACTATAAAATATTGTTTTATATGTTTATAAATAATAAAATTATAAACTTTTATATTTATGTATTATATAAATTATTTATTATTATAAATTATGAAATTATTTATTTTTACTTAAAATTTAAATTTTGTTCAAATAATATATATTCTTTTACTTCATTTCATTTTTTTTTACCTGATTCAAGTAGCCTCTTGGCACAGGCTATCTGCTGGTTTTCACAAGCCACATAAAGTGGAGTGCCAAGGTGTCTGATATTTTCATTTATATTTGCTCCATGAGATACAAGGGATTCCATACACCCCAGGTGACCTATGGGCCAAAGACAAAACAGTTAATAGTATATTTGTTGTTTATTGTTGCTGTTTGTCCTTTTTTCTCAAAGAAGACCAATGACATCAGGAAGGTGATGTCTTCACTCGTAAGTGATTTGGATTTAAGTGAGGCAGGGCTGTGCAAAGTCAGCCTCACTCTCTCCTCCAGGGTAATCTGATTCCAGTGGCAAGACATAGTGTAATGCATCTTACTTAAAGACCATAGTTTTCCTCTTTCCAGACCTTGAGTTCTGGAGATGCCTTATCAATAAAGCTGGAACCTAAGTCAATTACTGAGCAGAGAGGGAACAAGTTCTAACAGAAAATCTGAATGCTTCTAAGACCTTTGCTTTCAACAGCTATGGGTCTTCCTCCCACCCATAGCCATCATATCCCCTTCATCCCTTTCATGAGTCCTGTGGCCAACCTTTTTACCATCTGGTAATCAACCTTTTAGTGAGGGGTTTCTTTGAACTTAAGTAGGCTGCTCCTCAAAGGACAGAAATTCAGTCAGTCCATTGCCAGTCTACATTTGAAGACTTTCCAGCTTGGAAGGACCTGTCAAACAACCCCGCTCAGCTGGCAGAGCCCTCATGAACCTCAGGTGAACTCCATGTCATGATGAGGTTTCTCAGGAAGGCTTTGATGGAGAGGCAAATACTTAGCAGGGCTAATTTTTAAAACAAAAAATCTTTTGGTGGCCTGAGACAAACTTCATTTTTCTTTCATTCTTGATTTAATCAGTACTATTAAAATAGAAACCAAATACAGCTGGGGAGAAAATCAAGCACCTCATGTGGCTGTGGGGGCAAAGATGTAAACACATCTATCGGCTCACTACACGGCACTTTGAAAGACAGGCAAAGAGATGTATGAAAACAAAAAGGTTGAAAAACCTTGCCTTGCCAGTATTGAGCTTTCAGGTGCCTCCAGTGTCTACATAAAAAACTGAGGGGGAAAAAGAGGCACATAATGATGATCAGGCAGTCAGGGCAGAGTAAACTGAACAGGCTGGTCTTTAAGTCTAAAACTTCAGATTTTAAAAACGGGCTCTCTTTTTTAAGTCCCCATAAATCTTTACCCTAGGCAAAGTGAATATACGACAGAACCAGTTTTTCTCTTAACAAACCTCTTTGCTTTTGATTCAGCAGGAAATAAAGCATTTGCAATAATCCTCCAGAGCTAAGCATGAATGCTAGGAATTCATGGAAAAGGAAAAAGAATTAGCATGTTTTGTGTACAGCCCCTTGCAGTTGCAGAAATATTTTCCAGATAGGAAACTGACGAACTTTGCTTAACAAAGGGCACTGACTCTGAGACAATAGGTCTTCCATTCTTTTTAATGACTATAAACAATGAGATTGAAAATAAGGTGAATTTTAGTGTGTATAGGTTGGATTTTTGTTATTCTTTCTTAGAATTCAATTTCCAAGGATCCATAGTCATAACACTCTCTTGTTCCCAGGTATTAGCTATGAGTTCTCATAATTATGGTTCAAAACATCTCCCCCATGCTTGTACAGCATTATATAATGCTAAATAATAAAAACATCCACTGTGACTGCGCCGTGAGATACGAGGAGGGGGTGATGTGAACTTGTGAGGCTACTGCTGGCAATACACCTTCTTTGTCTGTTGCCCTATGAAGCACGTAGGCACTGATCAGTGAATGTAGAACCCTTTAGGGTTGAATGCACAAGCTGGAATACTGTGTGCCTTGATCAGCCCCCATCAAGGTTCAGGGGAATCTGTGTTTACCTCAACCGGCCCCGTTAAGGCCTAAGAGGATTTAGGGGATGCACAAACTATGCCTCTCTCAATTGGCCCCATTGAGATCTCCCCTCTTCTTACTGTTCCCTGAGAGAAGGGTGATTAGGAGTAAGGGTAATCAACTGTAGGAGTTGATGAGACTAAAGATTATTAACTCCTCTGAAGCATCTTCCTGTCTGACCAGATCAAGAGTGAACCAATGCTAGCATCCCTCCTGCATACTAGTGTTGATCTGTCTTACAGGAACCTTTTTTTTTAACATCTGATTTATTTGGGGTAAGGTCTTTATAAAGACTTTGAAACATCCCTTAGCTACCTTGTTTTCTTTCAAGACAGTCTCCATTCTCATGAAATATGGGATTGATGGAAAGGAAAGACTAGTTGAGAACTGCTAATGGTGCAATTAGAAAGCCATGTCATTTGATGGTTTTTCAATCATGTCCAACTGTCCGTAACCCCTTTTGCAGTTTTCTTGGGAAAGATGCTGGAGTAGTTTGCCATTTCCTTTTCTAGTTCATTTTACAGGAAACTGAGGCAAACAGGGTTAAGTGACTTGCCCAGGGTCACACAGCTAGTAAGTCTCTGAGGCCAAATTTGAACTCAGGAAGAAGTCTTGCTGTTTCTAGGCCCACTGTACCACCAAGATGCCCATAAACTTTTGCAAATATACCTCTTTTGGCAGCCTCGTGAATGGGAGATGCGAGATCACTCACAGCATGGGGACTTGCTCCATGTTCTAACAGTAGGTTCACACAGTCCTGGCTTCCACTAACACAGGCATTGTAGAGAGGCGTGTGCCAATCAACAGTCACTCCATCCACCTGAAGAAGGAAAAAAGACAAATCTATTTGTGGAGAGCAAATAATCAACATTGTAATTTTTAAATAAATTCCCAGTGGCCTGGGACCAATTTGTCTTCAGTTTTTTATTTTTATTTTTTAATTTTGGGAATATCACCAATATGAAAAGAGAAGCAAAATTTTAGAGAGGAAACTGGGCACTTGATGTGGATGTAGGGACAAAAAGAAGGCACATTCTTCGAGAGGAACTTTCCAAGTGGAGATGTTAGATAATATCCCAGTGGTGCTCACCTCTCCTAAATAGTCAGAGGATTGTTAACCTCTGCCTTCCTGGGTATGTCCTCATGTATCAGTCATCTTTTCCCTAATGCCTTTACCAGATTCTCTTCCCCTTTCCAGAAACTGGATGAGAAGGGGGAAACATACAGAAAATATGAACTATTTGATATATATTCCCTGTTGGGCCCAAAGAAAACAATGACAGAAAGTCAAGGTCAATCTATATGTGTATGGTAAGGTTTGAGGCTGTCTCAGGGGATAGCAATTTCCCACTTTTACATGCTTGAGGTGCACTGTCTTAGTACAAGTCCCCCCTGGATACCAGATTGAACTCAGCAAAAGTGAGGAAGATGGAAATGGATGATTTCTAAGAGCTCTTCCAACTCTATTAATCTATGTCATTCTGAACTGAAAATATAAATGTCACAATGATACCCATTAGTTTGGAATTCAGGGTTTTAGATTTTTCTAAGCCTTAAAAACAATCTGACAAAATCTTCTATGGAAGACCATTGTTAGCATTTAAGAATCTGTGTGAACAAAGCACTCAAAAAATATCGTGGAAGAATTAACGAGTTGTTAGAATTTTTTTTCCATCCCAATTTCTAAGGTGAGATATGAATGTAACTGACCTGAGCCCCATGCTTCAACAGAACACTGGCACAAGTAGAGTGGCCCCCTAGGCAAGCTTCATGAAGTGGAGACACCCGGTCAGCTGTAATGAGGTTTACACCATATCCCTTGTGAAATGAGAAGAGGCAAAGACTGTAAGGGAGTAGGCACCAGCCTACAATACCAGCTGGTTATCTTTAAAGTAACCCTGCAAGAGTCAATTTAGCAATCATGACCAGATCTAATGGACCATTAAGACCTAGTATTAAACCTTGCTCCAAACTAGAAATTCACATTTTTTTCTGAAATTCAAAAAAAGACAGAAAAGAAATTATAACAAATATTTATTTTAGCACCCCCTTAGAAATCTAAAGCATTTTGTTGGTTGAGGAACATAAAAATGTATTGCATGCAATTCTATTTATTCAGAAAATTATCTTTTTTAGGGTGTATATTTGGAGATTCTTAGCATTTTGGCCCCCAGCATGACAGCTGAATTCATAGGAAGCTATGAAAAAGAACTGTAAAGGATGAACAGGCATGAATGGTTTGTGACTGGCATCTCTTGAGGGAAGATCTGTATCAATGAGATCACTGACCCCCTGTAAAATGCAAATATGAAGGAGAAAGAAAAAAAGAAGTCTCTGGGATTTATTTTATTTTATTGCTGTATTTCAGAAAAATACACTTTCCCCCAATTTTCCTCCATTCCTAAATTGCTAAATCCCCTTCTTTTCCTTCTCTGATGTAAGGGTAAGAATATTATCTATTAGTAGGAAAAAATGAGGTAAGAGAAATAATAAACTGTTATTCTGTTGTTCAAATTATTCAACAGTTCAAGCTTTAACACAGTCTTTGAATTTTCTCTGTCCCAGAGAGATTAACAGATCTTTTCTCTAATTCTATCCCTCAATAACATTTCCTATTTGAAATCTATGCAGTCTATACCATCCTTTCCCCATACATGTTGTTGCACCCTGTCAAATTCCAGGTTATTCTCTCAACTTTCAAAATTATAATAACTGAAATTGACATAGCACTTAAATATGACAGTAACCCTCCGTTAGCCTATAAGCTCATTGAAAGTCGGGATTTTTTCTGTTTGTATCCCCGACACTAAGAAATGACTGAAGATAGTAAGTGCTTAAATAAATGCTTGTTGATCAATTATCTCAGTGCTCTACAGGTTATGGAAAATTAAGGTATAACAGGCTCCTTGACCTCTAAAGTCTTGGTTGCTGTTATTATTAAATCAGGTCAGACTCTTTGTGACTCTATTTGGGGTTTTCTTGGCAAAGATACCAGAGCAGTTTGCTATTTCCTTCTCCAGCTCCTTTTACAGCTGAGTAAACTGAGGCAAATAATGTAAAGTGACTTGCCCAGAGTCACACAGCTAGTAAGTATCTGAGGTCACATTTGAACTCAGAAAGATGAATCTTCCTGACTCAAGGCTTGGTGCTATAATCACTGCACCATCTACCTACAGCCAATCTAAAAGTCTTGTACAGCTCTAAATCTTCGATCCTACAATCCTGAAATAGTGAAATGGCCCCATTTACTCCTTTCCTGCCTAGGCGAATGTCAAAGCTGCTGGTCTTCAGTGTCTGGCCAAGCTCTAAGGACTCCACAGCACCTGCTTCAGCAACCTTCATGGCTGTGGAAACAAACTGTTCTCATCTGCCCATTCCACCAGGAAGTCTTCACACACTTGACATCTCCCCAACTCACCCATGGTTTCAAGGCCTGCTGGTTACCCTCAACCTGGTTTAGTTTACTGGGATGGTTTTACCAGCACGTGGCTCCTGCACATATTACAGCTTCACAGAGCCACAGGTGAGCGCCAGGTGGACACCCAATGAGCAGCCCTGAAAAGGCCTTGGCAAGCCCTCAAATCACAGGTGGTACAAGGGGAAAACTAGATTCAATTTTCAGACATATTCTTGAGGCAATTTAATCACATGGTTTCTCTGATTAATGACTCTAATATCTTGATCTTTCTTGCCAGGAAAAATACTTTTCATATCCATTTCAATAAGCCTGAGACTTTATATCTGGCACAAGCCTTAGTTGTTTTCATTTTTGTGAGCACTTACAAGAGTTAATCCGAAGTAATTATGCACTTTTTTTTTCATTTTTGTGAGCACTTACAAGAGTTAATCCGAAGTAATTATGCACTTTTTTTTTTCATTTTTGTGAGCACTTGCAAGAGTTAGTCCAAAGTAATCGCGCATTCTGTTTCCCATTTCTGGTTGGAAAACTACCCAGATTAGGAGGTACCTGGTATTCTGCACACAAACAAAGTGTGGGATCCAAAAGGGGGCTCAAATCCATGACCTTTTAAGGGTGATACTGGAAATAGAGTCTAGGAAAAACCCATTTCCTGACATTATAGCTCTGTTTGTTGTTATGAGGGCAGGGACTGCGTCTTCCCTTTTCCTTAAAAACTTTATCTCATCTGGTACAAAATGAGCATCCATTAAAGGCTGACTGACCAACTGACCTTAACCTGAATCATTCACAGAATAGTTCACATGGCCTTTTGTTCTTGGATGAGTACAGTATAAGCCTCTACAGGGTATGGTATCAGCTACTTTCTAAATTTCTCTACTATGCTGTGGACATTTGCAGCATGATTATAACTCTTTTTTTCCTCCTTGATGGAGCACATTTTAAGATTAACGAAGAATGTTCCTGAGCAAGAATTATTTATTGAGGGATGGCTAGGTGGCGCAGAGAATAGAGCACCAGCCCTGGAGTCAGGAGGACCTGAGTTCAAATCTGGTTTCAGACACTTTAATGCTTACTAGCTGTGTGACCTTGGGCAAGTCACTTAACCTTAATTGCCCTGCCTTCTCCCCTCCAAAAAGCAAAAAAAAAAAAAAAAGAATTACTTATTGGCTCCCCTGATATACCAGACATACTACTTATGCCATGACTGGCTTTTTTTTCCCTGAGGAAAAAAAAACCCACAGATGTGCTTCATATTTGTGCACAGTTTATGAAAATTCAAAGTCAAAAACAAATTATTATATGTTACAAAAAGATTCACCCTAGGGTTAACTCACAGTTTTTTTTCCCAAATGAATTCAACTGATGAATTTTTTTACAGAATTGCTCCAATTCAGCATTCTGCTTGGAATGTCCTCCCCTTCTACATTCACCAAGCAAAGCCCTGTCCATCTTCCAGAGTCTAGGTCAAATGCTGGTCTCTTCATGAGTCCTTTCCAGATGCCTCCAGAAAGATATGACCACTGGACCACTCTATGGCATTTTGCTATAACACTTACTATTTTCTTCAAGTAGCTTGTACTGAACTGCACACCTGGCTTCCTACCTCCTAATAGAGCGTATGTTTTTCAAAGGGACAAAAGTTTGGCATCTTCTTTTGGGAAAAAAAAGTCTTTACTTCTGTATTTAGAGGAGCTGGGCTCGAATCCCATTTCTGATCCATACTACTTATGCAGTCTCGAGCAGGGACAGCTAGCTGGAGCCATAGTGCACAGAGTGCTGGGCCTGGAGTCCAGAAGACCTGAGTTCAAATGTGACTTCAGACACTCACCTGCTGTGTGATCCACACTTAACCCTGTTTGACTCAGTTTTTTCATCTGTAAAATAAGCTGGAGAAGGAACTGGCAAACCACTCCAGCATCTTTGCCAAGAAAATCCCCAGAGTCAGTTACGACAGAAACAAAAGCAAAGTACTCTATCCCTTCTCCAGTGAGCAAATTTTTCTCTATCAATGGAATACTATTTAGTGATGGATTTGTAATATAACTACTATAAGGAGCTTCTGTTGAGGAAACTGAAGAGTTATTTTACAATGTATAAGCTTAGGCAGCTGCCAGGGGACCCTGAAAGTGACCATGCCAAGGTCACACAGCCTGTATGCATCAGTCAAGAATTAATCCAGCACTTCTTCACACCGAGATGCCTCTCAGCTATCCAAAAAGAAGTGAAAATGGTAAAGGAAAGACTAAAAAGTTAAGAGTAGAGATAAATACCCTGTTCTTAAAAGGGGGAAAAAGACAAAGAGGGAGGACGTGGAGGATTTTACAATCTTAGTGACAAGACATTACATATACCGGCTCCTTCATCCTTGTTCTTTGACTAAGCGCAGATAAAGGAAGCAAGAATTCTAGAAGAGAAGGTTTCAAAAGACAAATTAAACCTTCCCTGTAATTAGCTTGAGAGAGCCTCAGCAAGGTACAATGATCAGGGTTAGAGGTTAAGGAACCCAGGGCCAAGCAAGTCTGTATATTGAGGACAAACCGCCAACAAACTGTTTTGACCCCAACCTGCAGTAAAGCTAATAATGATGAAAAAAGAACTGATTTGTTTCTTCTCGTTCCTTTATGTCAGTAGCTTGCTCTAAAACAAGGATTCACAACTACTTTTTGTTTTATGAACCCCTTCAGTAGTCAGTCTGGTGATAGCCTATGGACCCCTTCTCAGAATAATGGTTTCAAGTCTGTAAAATGGAGCTTTCATCAAGTCTCCTCAAAGGCTTTGCTCTTCTTCTTTCCTTGAGCCGTCCTAGGTAATCATTTAAAATGGTGAGGTAGTCTCTTGATCCAGAGAACCCCACAAAATCATGCAAGTCAAGGGTTCAGATCTCCAGGTCCACTTCAAGAACACCCATGAAACAGCCCAGGCTATCAAGGGTATGCATACCCTGAAAGCTACCAAGTATTTGAAAAATGTCACATTGAAGAAACAATGTGGTCCCTTCCGTGGATATGATGAAGTTGGCAGGGGTGCCCAGGCTAGCAATGGGGTTGGACACAGAGTTGGTGGCCCAAAAAGAACGCTGAATTCTTGCTGCAAATGCTTAAAAATGCAGAGTAACGCAGAAATAAAGGGTTTGGATGTGGATTCTCTTGTCATTGAGCACATCCAGGTTAACCACGGCGTACTTACAGGGCTCCAGGTCAAGCCAACCCATACATGAGTTCTTGCCATATTGAGATGATTCTTACTGAAAAGGAACAAATTGTTCCTAGACCAGAAGAGGAGGTTGCTCAAAAGAAAAAGATATCCCAGGTGAAACTGAAGAAACAAAAGCTTATGGCACGGGAGTAAATATGACATTCAAGGGCAAATAAAAGTGAGATGAAAACACAACCACAACAACAAAGTCTGCAACACAAAACATGTAAAACTGCAAAGGGAACCAGTCATACTGAATCTATGTATATCTGCAGTTATCATAATATTTTCTTTAAGTCCATGGGCCTCTAATTTAAAATAACATACATGCTTCTAGTTAAAATTGGTTAAATTCAACAAATGTTTTTGGTAATATCTATTACGTTCAAAGCATTTCAACATTTTGTTGCTGTTCAGTCACTTCACATGTATCTGACTCTCTGTGACCCCATTCGGGGTTTTCTTGGCAAAGATAACTAGAATGGTTTGCCATTTCCCTCTCCAGCTCATTTGACAGATGAGGAAACTGAGGCAAATGGGGGTAAGTTACTTGCCCAAGGTCACAGAGCCAGTAAGTGTCTGAGGACAAAACTGAATTCAGGTTTTCCTGACTCCAGGCCCAGCACTTTATCCACTGCACCACCTAGATGCCCATTTACTAAATGCTCAATGTGTGTAACGCACTGTTACAGGTTTTTAGATAAGGCAGGGAGCAGTAGGAGGAGGAAGATTCATCGCAAATAAGGGAAACCAGGAAAGTCTGCATAAAGGAGGTGACATTTGAATTGTACAAGTAAGAATTCAGCAGATGAAGAGAAGAAGTATAAAACATCCAGAGTAAAGACAGTAAAGTACAGAGGACAAAGACGGTCTTCGGCTCATTTCCTTCCTTAGCTGTTAGCACAGTGCTTGACACATAGCAGGCTCTTAATAAATGTTTAATGATTAGCTGATAGAGAGCAGTTCTGCGTGTTTGAGAGAAAAGTGTGTAGAGGGGAATAATATGAACCAAGACAGAAAGCGTAGGGTAGCACCAGATTGTGAAAGTCTTTGAATGCTAGGCAAAGGAGTTTGAACTTCAGTTGGTAGGTAACAGAACAGTGAAGATTATTTAGCAAGAGAGTTAAATGGTGATATACATAAGAAAGATTGCATGGAGGTGGTATAAAAATAGAAGGAAAAAAGGAAGGAAGGAAGGAAAAAAGGAAGGAAAAAAGGAAGGAAGGAAGGAAGGAAGAAAGGAAAGAAGAAAGAAGAAAAGAAGGAAGAAAGAAAAAAGAAGGAAGGAAGGAAAAAAGGAAGGAAGAAAAGAAGGAAGGAAGGAAGAAAAGAAGGAAGGAAGGAAGGAAGGAAGGAAGGAAGGAAGGAAGGAAGGAGGGAGAGAAAAAAGAGAAGGAAAGAAGACAGAAAGAATGACTTCCACCTGATGTCACTGAATATCCATCCCTTATTGGCAGTGTGTGTAATCTCTTCCATCACAATGTAGCTGGGAGCCAAGAGAACTAGGTTCAAGTCTTATGTATGACATTTTTAGCTTTGTATACTAGGCTGGTAGAAATAGAATTGGGCGGGGGAAGATATATGAAAGATGTGGCTAATCAATAGGAACTGATAACTAAAGATGAGAAATTAGGGGTATAAGAGATTTCAAACATGGGAGACTAGATGAAGTAGTTAAAGTAGAAGGAGATACAGATTCAGGGAGAAAGTTGTTGGTTTTAGGGTTTTTTTTTACCATCAAAAGAGTCCTTTTCATATTGATCTTTGCAGAAGCATTTCACCTGATAATCTTAGGAAAAATAAAGATAAATTATATGTACAGAAGAGGAAAAGTTTTAAACTTTTTAAAAACAGTTTTAAACATTTGAGTTTGAGACAATGGTAGAATATCTACATGAATTTGTTCTTTATGTAGCTGGAAATTTGGCAATCTCAATAAATGCTCAACTGACTACCAAAAAATTATTTTATAGAGCTAGAAAAGAATAATATTAAAATTTGTCTAGAGGAACAAAAGGTCTAGAATACCAAGGGAATTAATGAAAAGAAGTGCTAGGGAAGGTGGACTAGCCATACCAGATCTTAAATTCTGTTATAAAGCAACAATCATCAAAAGTATTTGGTTACTGGCTAAGAAAGAAAGGTGTAGATGAGTGGAACAGGTTAGGTACACAAGTCACTGTAGTCAATGATTACAGCAATCCCCTCTTTGATAAAAGACTCTAGCGTCTGGGATAAGAACTCACTATCTGACAAAAGCTGCTGGGAAAACTGGAAAATAATATGGCAGAGAGGGGTGGAGACAAGATAGTGGCGTAGAAGTAGGAAAACGCTGCAGCTTACACATAGCCACTTCAAATACCCATAAAATATGATTCTAAACAAATTTTAGGGATGCAAAACTCACACAAAAATACAGAAAACACATCTGCTGAAGGCAGCTTGGCAGGAGAGGCTTATCACAGCATTGGGAGCTGAAACCAGACCAGCCTGAAACTGGTTGGCCTCGGGGCAGCCAGGACAAGCCACAGCTAGAACCTTGAGTGAATTAGCGGCAGCTGTGGCAGTTTCCAGATGTATCAAGCCAGAAGAAATAAGGACTAAGTGAAAGTTCAGTGGAACTCAGCTAGATTTGGGGGAGAAAAGCGGTCTGGTCAAACTGCTTCCAGGGCAAGGAAGCGGCAGAACCAGTGGCCCTGCAGCCCCTCCACTTGGCTGCTTCAGAACTCCCAGCCTAAAGACTGCAGGGTGGTCAAGCAATTTGTCAGAGGCTAACTCCTCTTGCCTTGAGCAGCCTAGATCTAGATCATGGTCTTGGGTGGTGGTGCTGGGGTGCATTTTCAGTGAGCCAAAGTCACTGGGGGCTGCAGCACACGCCTAATAGCTCCAGCAGCTGTGAAAACCCTAGCGATTTGGGACAGAGCTTTCCCGTCTGGAAGCAGAGTTCCACAGAGCTAAAAAGACAAGTAATTCACTGGCAACATGAGCAGGCAAAGGAAGCAAAGTAAGAACAGCAATTGAACTCTAGAATCCTTTTTTGGGGACAAAAAGGATCAAAGCATGGAATGGGAGGTAGACAACACAGTCAGAATTCCCACACCAAAAGCTTCCAAGAAACGTGAAGATTGTCTACAAGCCATAAATCAACTTAAGAAGGATTTTGAAAACCAAATAAGAGAAGTGGAGGAAAAATTGGGAAGAGAAATGAGAATGATGGAAGAAAATCATGAAAAGAGAGTCAACAGCCTGACTAAAGAAAGTAACACCTTAAAAAATAGATTAAGTCAAATGGCAAAAGAGGCCCAAAAAGCCAATGTGGGGAAGAATTCCTTGAAAAGTCGAATTTTCTAGATGGAAAAAGAATCTCAAAAGTTTTCTGAAGAGAATAATTCCTTCAGAATTAGAGTGGAGCAAATGAAAGCAAATGACTTTATGAGAAATTAAAATACTAGTAAACAGATCCAAACGAATTAAAAAATAGAAGGCAATGTGAAATATCTCCACTGACTTGGAAAATAGATCCAGGAGAGACAATTTAAACATTACTGGACTACCTGAAAACCATGATGAAAAACAGAACCTTGAAATCATCCTTCAAGAAATTCTCAAGGAAAACTGCCCTGATATTTTGGAACCAGAAGGCAAAATAGAACTTGAAAGAATTCACCATTCACTTCTTGAAAAAGATCTCAAAAGAAAACTCCTAGGAATGTTATAGCCAGGTTCCAGAGTTCCCAGATCAAGAAAAAAAGGAAACAATTTGAATACTGTAGAAACACAATTAGGATAACCCAGGATCTGGCAGCTTCTATATTGAGGAATTGAAGGGCCTAGAATATGATATTCTGGAGATTAAGGGAGCTAGAATTAAAACCAAGAATCACCTACCCAGAAAAATTGAGTATAATGTTCCAGAGGAAAAATATGGTCATTCAGTGAGGTGGAGGACTTTCAAACATTCTTGCTGAAAAAACCAGAACTGAAAAGAAAATTTGACACTCAAATACAAGAAGCATGAGAAGGTAAACATGG
>JAQQSW010002500.1:0-14943 GCA_028646575.1 Pseudocheirus occidentalis
GTGCTTTCTGTCTTGTGGAGAGTTTTGGAGCTTGAAAATCTGTTTAGCGTCCTATTTTATGAGTTTTTTAGCATGTTTGTGTGGGAGCTGTGGTGCTTTGCTGCTTCTACGCCGCCATCTTTGCTCCGCCCCTGTTTTCTATATTTTTGTGAGTTTGGGTGCCCTACAGTTTGTTTAGAGTCGTATTTTGTGGGTATTTAGTGTGGCTGTGTGGGAGCTGCGGAACTTTGCTGCTTCTGCTTCACCATCTTCACTTTGCCCCCTCCCAATGGGAGATTTGAGTTTTTTTTACGAAGAAGAATAAATATAGAAAAGCACGTAGGTTATTTGAGGCTCACTTCAAAGATGTTCCTTAACCAATGTGAGATTATAATCACATCTTAAGCTGATTGTTGGTGCTTGTTATTTAAGACTTGATGGTACAGTTAACTGACTTTTTCTTTGAGTTCACCTCCAGATAGCAGTGTTAAAAGAGGCTGCCCAAGCCACCAACTGATGGTGCCAGTTCCTGTAAGATACAGGTATGAAGTTTGGAGAATACACAGAGATACACATACACACACATCTGTTATAAGCAGGAATAACTCAAGCCCCTTAACATCTCAGTGCCTAAAAGACAGTAAAAACTACCTCATAAATGATGAGTGAGAGAGATAGGACCAACAAGAAGCCAGAAATTGTTTTGGCTGCCCTTCTCAGAGGCTCATCTGAAGGTTTGTACCTGCTACCAAGCAAACAGGCCGAGCAGAAGGCTGGCCTCTTATCTATCCTGGAGCAAGAAAATTTGGTAAATTATCCATTCAT
This sequence comes from Pseudocheirus occidentalis, assembly GCA_028646575.1. Taxonomy (NCBI): domain Eukaryota; kingdom Metazoa; phylum Chordata; class Mammalia; order Diprotodontia; family Pseudocheiridae; genus Pseudocheirus; species Pseudocheirus occidentalis. The sequence goes on from JAQQSW010002500.1 coordinate 805, forward strand.
CCTAACACTTGGTATAATGGAAAATACCAGATTTGGGTTCAAAAGTAGATCTTCTTTAAGCAAATTACCACTATGTCTCAGTTTTCTAATTCAGCAAAATTTAACAAACATTTACTAAGTGTGTGCTGTACAGGAGGCACTGTGCTAGAGATTGTGATAACAAAGACAAAGCCAGACTAGTCCCTGCTCTTAATGAGTTTATCTTCTACTGTTAATATAAGTAATTTTCTAAGTTAACAGCAAGACATTTGGGGGCTTTCTCCTTGGAAGTCACTTTTCTCCTTGGAAGTCACATTTCTCCTTGGAAATCATACTTGAACAAAGCTAAGGTGAGGAGGGTGCACCCTGTCTTTGCCTCTGCCCCTTCCCCTGCCCCTGCCTCTGCCCAGACAACAGCTTTGGCAGAAGCATGGGGAGGCCAGAGACGGTTTGCTCGGTTGGGATAGCAGCCAGTGAAATAAAGGCCTGTACTGCACTGTCTCCAAGCAGAGTGAGATGTAGACCAGTAATAGACACCTAGTGGTGTACTGAGCACTGCCCCAAGAAGGGCCCGCACCCCTCCCCTGTGCAGCTGCTCCAGCTACATAACACAGGGCCCTGACAGCTCCAGCAGCCCATCGAGGGCTGGCCAGAAGTCAGCAAACCTTAGCTGGACTGCATGGGGCTGACCACTCCGGGCTCCATGTGGCCTCTCAAAATTGCACTGAGTCCCTGAATAATTAGCTCAGGCCCAGAGCAGCATCCTGGGAGAGTGAGTTTACAAATCCCATCTTACCAGGTTTGAACAGTATCTGGAAGAAGTGTTTATTTTCTTCATTATCACTCACTCAGGCAGTAGATTCAGAATTAACATGAATGGGCAACTATTTACTATTAAAATATTTTAAAATCATGTACAAAAACAGTTTTATGCTTTTTTTTAGCTCTTATTATTACTGTCACAAGATTAGGTTTAGATTTAAAATAATCCTTTTGACCCAAAATGTCTTTAACTTTTTTGCTTTTAGCTTCTCTCTCAAGAACATCTACTCCTTTTAATAAGTCCAACAAAGCAGTGAGCCAGCAAGGCGCGCCCTGGGTGACCCTGGTCGTGTTATCCATCAACTTTAAACAGATGAATACGAGCGATGTCATGGGAAATACACCATTGTCATCCATATGTTTAAGCATCTTTAGCATAAGTTTTTTTAAGAGTGGCCGTTAGGTGGCGCCATAGTGCATAAAGCACTGGCCATGGAACCAGAAAGACTCATCTTCCTGATTTCAAATCCGACGTCAGACACTTATTAGTTGTATGACCTTGGGCAAGTCACTTAACCCTGTTCGCCTCAGTTTCCTCATCTGTAAAATAAGCTGGAGAACGAAATGGCAAACTGCTCCAGTATCTTTGCCAAGAAAATCCTAAATGGGATCGTGGAGAGTTAGACATGACTGAAGAAGACTGAACAACAACAGCTTTTTCTTTTAGATTGGGTGTGGTAGCAAGTGTTGCTTACTGCATCCCTTTCTATAAAGTTAGATTGTCTGCCGAGTTATTCCTATTATACTTTAGGAGTACAACTCAGACAACAGATAAACTAGATAAACTGTGTAATCCAGATTTGGGTATATATCTGCTGATACCATAATTCAAGACCAAAAGGGAATAGGTAATTGAAAAGGAGGGAACAAGCATTGGATGGAGCAGCTGGGAATGTTTAACTCAGGGATGAAAAGACTCAAGGAGACAGGACATCCCTCAAGAATGTGAAGGATTGCAATTGCTCTATTTACCTCAGAAGGCAACTGCAGAAAAGTAAATTTCGGCTTCATAGTAGGAAAAACTTCCGCAAATTGAGAGCTCTCCCAGAGTTGAATGGACTGCCTCAGAGGCAGTGGGTCCCTTCCATGGGACTCTTTAAGCAGAGCCTGGATGATACTTGGTCAGTCCTCTGTACCATAATAGTAGGAAGCCCTTTCAGGGTTTCAGTTGGATTAGCTGGCTGTCCAAGTCCCTTCCAGCTCTCAGATTCAGGTATTGGTTGGAATCAACAGCTGCTAGGGTCCATTCCAATTCTCTAGTTCTTCCATTCTGTAAATATTAAAAAGTAGGATCTTTAGTATCAATGTTAATAATATTGTTATAACTTATATTGTATTATATAATAGTATATATTATAATCACCTAATTACATAGCATACTGCTTATATGATATATTATACTGTTAATAGAATATATTTATATTACATTAATATATTATTCAGCATAGCTAATACATTATATTTATTGTGTTTCATATATAATTATTATAATTATATTAATAATTAATATTATTGTAGATATTAAAAGTAGGATACCTTCTATCCGGATAGCAGAAAAAGCTGTATTTTATTACTATAGTATTATAGCCTGTAACTTCTAGCCTTTGTTTTAAATAGACTGTGGCACGGTGTCCTTGGCAAAGTTAACCTGTTCCAAAGACCCATTTTTATAATTCAAGACATCAAAATCCATCTGATAGGGGAAAAGTACGTGTGAGTTCTGCCTAGGAGCATGAGAGCCAGAACATGCTGAGAAATGCAGAAGAACATAAACACCAAAACCACAGGGACATGACAAGCATTGTGCCCTTGGGTCAGTATGTTGTTAGTTCTGCATTTCACAACTCAGATGTTCAGTTGATGCTCTGCTCTGGGACGTGAGCTCCGTCCTTCCTCTACATGTTTATCCAACCCTTGTAGTGTCAGAGGGTTTTTGTCTTGGACTTTTTGTCAAAGGGGCTCAGACAAGGAGATAAAAGAGGGAAGCACAGAGAATGGGGGAGAGAAGGGAGAAGGAAAATAAAGCTGTTTACTGATCACTCACTCTCCTGGCTCCTGATTCTGCTTTGTTGAACATGCTGGACACATCCAGATGTGCACTGAAGACCAGGGAAAGACTGATGAGACCAGCTGGTCCCCTGACAAGTAGGTCAGATCATCCATCCATCTCAGTTAGGTCCCATTTCCTTTTCTTTTCCATATGGACTACCAGTGGTTTGAAAAGTCAGGGTCGTCTGTCAATAGGAAGTAATAGAGACTGAGAGATTAGCATGTCTGTTGGCCTACGAAGATCCCATTTCAATTCAAAGTGCAACGTGGTTGAAGGTACCATGGATGTCAACACTTTGAAGATGGTTAGTATGTTGAAACATGTTGATCAATAACTAACTGGGTTTTATATTATTCTTCAACTCCTTGAAGCCTGTTCATTTAAGACTTCCTTTAAATGCAGTGCCTTCCTCACCTCTCCCTCCTACAATTGCTGTCTTCCTTCAAAATGCAGTTCAGGTGGTACCTTCTACAGAAAAACTTTTCTTGACTTCTCTCCACCCTACCCCCACCTCCAGCTGCTACAGTCCTTTCCACTAGTGACCATGTATTTATTCTCTTTTTACTAATTCTGTAAGTCCTTCAGTATGTAAGTATTTATCTCCTTTGTAAGATAGTAGGCTTTTGAGAACATGGATCATTTCATTGTCTGTATTTATAGCCACACTGCAAAAGCACTTCGTAAATGTTTGTTGGCTGATTAACTAGAAATTAAAAATGAAGTTATTCTATTACTAGGTAAAATTGTCTATTAGTTTGACTTAAAAATATTACAATGTTTTATTTGTATTATTTCTGTAATAGTGACTTCTTCAAAAAGTGACTAAATGTGTCTCTTTCAGCTCATATGTCTGAACAACCAAATCAGTAACCTCTTTACAAAATTCAAATTACTCTGGGTTCAAGTGAAGCTTGTGTGCATTACATGGGGTCAAACATCCTTGTGAGCATCTTCAGTAATACAGATCTTAAGCTGCAGGATGAATAGAAACTGAATTGGTATAATACACTGGATTCAAGTATGTCAGATAAAAGGTATTGCAACACAGGCCTTTTCTTTGAATACCTTACATTTTTAATATGTTCTTGTATATTTTCTAAAGCTCAGTTAAAACCCGTAAATTTACTCTTTTTTCCAGCTAGGTAGTTTATGTGGCATAGTTCATTTCAAATAGGAAAAAAAAGAATGGGAAAATCTGTTTTGTAATATGACCTAACTATTGTCATATTTACTGAAATACTCTTTTATGATTGAGTGAAATTTTTGTCCATGGAGATTTAAAGAGGGATATTTTCCAAGTAATGACTTCCAGATCAACCACTACAGACTTGATAAAAATAGGAATGAAACTCCAGGAATTTTTCACTCAGAGATTTAACACAAGCAAGGGGGCTCTCTCTACTGGGGACCAGTTCCTTACCTTCCCCCAAAGACCAGTCACCTAAAGAAGAATTCACAAGAACTGCATAAGAATTACAAGGGCACATTGTTGTATACTCTCTTTTCTACTAGACTTGTGTAATGGTCATGGGATTTGAAGATTGTCCATGCCCCTTGCACTTGCTGACGTAGCAGGAAGGGGTGGGGCAAGAGGAAGCTGAGCCAAGCTAGAGTCAGTGCAGTGACTGGAAGTGGAAGCAGCGGCAGTGGCTATGGCTCCAGCACGAATTCAATTTTTCTGAGCCAGTCGGAATTTCTGCTAAGAACTCCTGTTGAGTGAGGACTGCCAGGGACAGAAACTGCAGGGGGCCAGAGCTGCTGGAAGCAAGCTGCCTGGACACTGAGCAGTTGCATGAGTGAGGAGAGGAGGATCTTTGCCTGAGGTAGTCTGTCCTGTTTTGAAGGCTTGAAAATGTGAGTGTTTACTACATTAACTACATGTGCCAACTTCATAACTACTGCAATGGCTCTGACTTTCTGGTTTTGCGACTTGGTTTTCTGGTATTTGAATAAATGTTTTAGCTATATTTCCCATGTAGAGAGCCTGTTACTTTTTGTGATTATTATCAGCATACTTATAGTTACTGTAGGCATTGTGAATACTGCATTGTTGATACAACCTGTTAGTCTACATGAATATTAAATAGTTAATGCGAATATTAAAAGTAGGATACCTTCAATTTGGATAGGAGAAAAGCTTTATTTTATTGCTGTAATATTATAGTCTGTAACTACTAGCCTTTTTTTTAATAGACTGGCACCATGTCCTTGGCAAAGTTAACCTATTTTAAACCTCCATTTTCATAATTTTAGACGTCAAAATCCATCCATTTCAATTAGGGCCCATTTTCTTTTTGTTTCCAGATGGATCACCAGTGATTTGAAAAGTCAGGGTTGTCTGTCAGTAGGAAGAGAAACATCTAATTTAGGCCATATTCATTAAGCATTTCCTTGGTCACCAGTTTTTTAAAAGCCCTTTCCTAAAGAGAGTGTCATTTTTGTTCATTAAAGAAGTAAAAAGTTAGATAAGATTTTTCATTCTACCCGAGCCATAAATTTGAAAAGAAATTGGCTAAAAGTTTTTATTGTTTCAAAAAGAGATCAGTAATCAAATATTTTCATAACAAATTCCATTAACTCTGCATCAATTTTATGTACCCCAGTTTTAACATTTTAAAATAGCTTTGTCCTTTCTCTCATAATTTTTTCTACAATATCCTTTGATACTTGAGAAGTAGCTGGTGGCACAGTAGATAGAGAACTGGCCTGTGCTCAAGAAGATCTGAGTTCAAATGTGACCTCAGACATTTACTGGCTGTGGGACCCCGGGCAAGTCACTTAACCCTGTTTGCCTCTTCTCTAAAATAAGGATAATAATAGCACTTATCTCCCAGAGTTGTCATGAAGGTCAAATCAGATAATAATTGTAAAGTCCTTAGCAATCCTTAAAGTACCACATACGTGTCAGCCCGTTATTATTATTTTCATGGTTCTCACTCTTGCTATTTGATCCTTCGGTGAATTGATGGTTTCATCCTTTTGCCTATTTTCTCTACCCAGTCACACAGCCATCCTGTATCATTTTTTCCCTCTTCTTCCACATATGCTCCACCCAAGATGCGTTCAGTGCACCGGAGGCCTTCCTTGAGGGCTGAACCAGTGCAGTCCCAAGAATCTGTGACCCCCTGTTCCTGCCATTTGTCAGCCCACCCACTTCTTAGAGGTGTGTATGTGTGTGTGTGTGTGTGTGTGTGTGTGCATGTGGTATATGTACATGTGCACACATTTGGATGTTTGTGTGATTTTTTTTTAATGCCACTCCTTGTGTGTATGTCACGGTTGGTTTTATGGTTGTATGTCTCCTTAGATGCATGACTGTCCTTTGGGGCACCCTTTGGAGTCATGGTGTTTCATGATTCACAGCCATATCTCTCCACTGGGAGAATACCGGCCTCCAAAGAATGAGTTTTTGCAGTGGTGAACAGCTGGCAACCCAGCCCCATGCAGTGCTATCAGAACTGCATGTCCATCTCTCATAGGCAATTAACAGATGGTATTGACATCTGCTTTCTCCTCTTCTCCCTTTGTGTGCATACACTTCCTATAGATTTGAGTCACAGGCATAAAAATGAAAGTTACATACATGGTATGACAAGCCTACAAAAGAACCTGAGAAACTGCAAGAACAATTTGACCCCTGGAAATGATGTCATTCAACAGGCATTTATTAAGCACCTATGTGCTTAGGACATACAAGGCTCTTATTGAGAACAGGACTGCTATAAGACCCCTGAGAGTGACTGAGAAAGCTTAAAAAGAGAACTAATGAAAGAAATATATAGGGAAATGAGAATTCAAAGAAGAATTTGAAAAGACAAATGAGAAATGATAATTTAGAATATATGCAGAAAATATTAATACATTTTGAAGGGGCTATAGGTACTCAGGGATGTTGATTCACTGTTTATGAACTGACTCAAACTTAAAGTGACTGGTACAAAGCGTCCCCCTGCCAAATCCCTCTATACACACATGGTCCTAGGGGAGAGTGGATTCAAACTTGAAATGCAAAGGTGCTGAAGCACACATATGGGAAACATGTTGGGCCAGGGAAAACTCTCAACTCCTGACCTATGGAATCTTTCTTTCCCTTCACAGAGTCCTAATTAAATTTACTTCTGCATGTTTATTTCCCAGAAGTGACAAATGGTATTATGCATAATCATGCTATTGGATGAATAGCGAGTTTGCCCTGCACATGCCCAGAATACCAAACATGGAAGCACCCTGCATCCTGCGTTTTCCTACCAGGGTAAATGGGTTTAACCTCCTATTACTGGCTGCATAGCTAGAAGGGGATGCATCTTTAAAACTGGCAGGCTGGGAAAGCCTCTCTTTCCTGCTGCATCCAGAAAGTCAAGAATATCATTCACTCATGAAATGGGTTGAGAGGGGAGGTAACCTCCCCTCTTCTATGCCAGCTCTGAGAAAAGGGCCTAGGGTCTCTCTGTTCTGTATATACATATACATATGTGTGTATATAGAAGTTGCCTCAAAATGCAGTTTATGACCTTGGCATCTTTGGTGTCTAACCAAGCTCTAAGCACTCCACAGCACCCACTTTCCAGTTGCCTTTGTGGCTGTTGGGACAAATTGTTCTCATCTTCCCACTCCACTAGTGGAAGTCTTCACTATCTTTGGGGATAGACACTGCTTAACTCACTGACAGGTTTGAGCCCCCCTCAGTTCCCCTCCACCTGGTTTAGCCCGTCTGCCAAAACAGTTGACTGGAGTGTGACCACTGTGCATGCTATAGTTTCTTGGAGCCACAGTGAAAATTAGGTGGAACAGGTGGACCCCAAAGGTGGATGAGCAGCCCTTAAGAAAGCTCAGCAACCTTCACACCAGAGGTACTAGGGTTCCCTGAACATACCATATATGCAGACAGTGAGGTTCTTTCTTGTACTAAACTGCCAAGCATTCAAACTCTGCTTCAGAGAGTGCAACTCTGATGGACTGGCCACGTTGTTTGAATGCAAAACATATATTTGCCAAAAAGGGTATTTTATAGAGAACTCACACAGGGCAAGTGCTCACATGGTGGTCAGAAGTGATACAAGGACACTTGCAAGGTCTCCCTTAAGAACTTTGCAACTGATTTTGTGACATGGGACACACTGGCACAGGACTGCTCAGTATGGCACGCCCTCATCAAAGAAGGTGCTGTGATCTATGAGCACAAAGTAGAATTGAAACAGCTTAAAGGAAACTTAGGATGTGTGCATTTAGAGAATATATCCCAAATGTTCACATGGGTTATTTGTACCGAACCTGTGATAGAGAATCCTTAGCTCATAATTGGTCTGATCAACTGGTCAGACACACTGTAACTTGACTCTAGTGTAATGACATCATTTTAATCCTCTTTGAGAATGAAGAACAACCATATAGAACAGTGGTTCTCAACCTTCCTAATGCCACAACCCTTTAATACTCGTATGTGGGAGAATCTGCATGTGGGTGGACCCACCTGGAGATGGATAGAGGAGCAGTGTCTCAGTTCCTAAGAACATCAGAAATATGTGTTTTCTGATGGTCTTAGACAACCCTGTTTGACCCCCAAAGGGGTCATGATGCACAGGTTGAGAACCGCTGATATAGAAGGTGTCAAGAATCTTGAGCAAAATAATGGGGGAAAATTGGAATGGAAGGAGGCAATGTCAAAGTGGCAGAGGAAAGACGAGGACTTACCTGAACTCTCTCTAGACCCCTCCAAATACATGTAAGTAATGATTCTAAACAAATGCTAAAGCAATACAACTCCACAAAAAGATGGAATGAAGCAATTTTTCAGCCCAAAACAACTTGGAAGATCAGCAGGAGTGTCTGTCACACCGAGGTGAGAGTGGAGCAAAGTCCAGCACAGGACATGACAACACATCTCTGGTCTAAGCAAAACAGAAGCATGCCTTGGGAATGACGGAATCAGCAATGGCAGGAGCTACTTGTGGAAATCTCAGCCGACAGGGGTCTCTTTGCTATCACAGAGGGAGGATCTCTTTCTTTGTCCATACTTAGATCTGTGTTGCAATGCTGGCTGGTAGTACCAGGGCAAGGAGGAGTACTAGAAAACCAGAGTTTGGAGGCCAAGGGGAGAGGGAATCCCTCCTCACAGTTCTAGGGCAGAAAAGACTGCTTGTGGTCATTCACAGACCAGAGCACAGGCTACAAGAGCAGCAAATACATCTCTTAAAATCATGCCTCCTTCAACAACTGAAAACTTACAGGTCCCTAGAAGTATCTCTGAAAACAGCTGCAAAAAACCCTGAAGCTGGGAACAGTGTACTCTCCACCCTGGAAGCAGAGCCCTACTTTAACAAAGAATTAAAATCAAGTAATAGGTTGGGGAAATGAGCAAACAGCAGAAAAAACAATCAGACTACACAATCTTACCTTGGCGACAAGGAAGATCAAAATATATAACCAGTAGAACACAATAAAGTCAAAGCTCTTACATCCAAAGCCTCCAAGAAAAATATGAATTGGTCTCAAGCCATGGAAGAGCTCATAAAGGATTTTGAAAATCAAGTAAGAGAAGTAGAGGAAAAATTGGGAAGAGAAATGAGAGTGATACAAGAAAATGAAAAAATGAGTTGACAGCTTGGTAAAGGAGACTCAAAAAATACTAAAGAAAATAAAACCTGGGAGGTGGAGCTAAGATGGCAGAAAGGAAGCAGTAGCTTTTCCAAGCTCCTCCAAGAATTCTGTTGCTAAAAGCTAAATAGTGAATTTGAATGGATTTAAGAGTGACATAACCCAGTGGGAGACAGAATGTGGCAGATTCCCAGCCCAGGAAAGTGCCTACTCAGTTCTGGGCAAGGAGAACTCAGAGCACACAGGAGCTGCACCTGCATAGAGCTGAGAGCAGAGTAAGGCAGACTGAGAAGAAGCCTCAGCCAGCCAGGTGGAGCCAGCAAGCCCTAACAACAAAAGCCCAGGTATGCTTTAGCACCACCTGGCCAATCAGCAGACTGTAGCCCTGCCCTGCCCTTCTGCTGGCCTCCAGCTACTGAGCCTGTCTGAACTGTAGCCCAGAGACACAGAGGAGGAAACCTAAAGGAGCCAGAACACCCTGCCCCCATAGGTTATTCTTTAAGCCTCAGGGTAACTCAGGGGAAACATTGAGAGTCCTGGCCTTGGCCTCAGTCTAGACACTCAGAGGCTACAGCTCGGAAAGTGAATAATTAAACCCCTATCTCCCAGCCTGAGAAGCTCAATACTTCTGCACCCCAGAAGCAGATATCCACTCTAAAAATCCAGGACATAGGCAACCACAATGGGGAAGAAGGAAACTTCAAAGGCTAGGACCATCAAATCTTTTTATAGTGAGCAAGAACAACCAAATTCAGAAGGCAACACAGACTCTATACTCACACTGGAGACCACAGAAGGTAATGGGAATTGGTCTCAAGCCCCAGAAGCATTCTTGGAGGATATCAAGAGGGATTTTTTTAAAACGAAATTAGAGAGGTAGGAGATAAATTTAAGTCTACAGTGACAAAATTAGAAAAAAAAATCTCACTGAAAAAAACAAATCTTGAAAAAGTAAAATTAGAGAACTAGGACAGGAGGTCCAAAATCAAACTGGAGAAAATACCTCCCTAAAAATGACAACTGAACATACGGAAAAGGAGCTTCAGAAACTAATTGAGGAAAATAATTCACTAAAAATTAGAATCAGTCAAATTGAAGCTAAGGACCCTATAAAGCAGCAAGAGTAAGTCAAATAAGACATAAAGATTGAAAAATTAGAAGAAAGTGAAAAATATCTCATTGGAAAAACAATTGACCTGGAAAATGGATCCAGGAGAGATAACCTAAGAATTATCGGCCTACCAGAAAGCCATGATGGAAAAAAGCAGCCTGGACAGTATCTCCCAAGAGACTGTTAAAGAAAACTATCCTGAGGTCCTAGAATCAGAAGGGGAAATAGTTATTGAAAGAATTCACTGATCTACTCCTGAAAGAGATCCAAAATTGAAAACTCCAAGAAATACAGTAGCCAAATTCCAGAGCTACAAGGTCAAGGAGAAAATACTGGATGCAGCCAAAAAGAAAGAATTTAAATACCATGGAACTACAGTTAGGATTACACAGGATTTAACAGCTGCCACATTAAAAGATCAGAGGGAATGGAATGGGATATTTCTTAAAGCAAAAGAGCTAGGACTGCAACCAAGGATCAACTAACCGGCAAGACTAAGCCTAATCTTTCAGGCATGGAAATGGTCACTTAATGAAATAAAGGACTTCCAGACTTTCCTTATGAAAAAGCCTGAGCTCAATGGAAAATTGGATCTCCACTTACAAGACCCAAGAAAGACATAAAAAGGTAAACAAGGAAAACATACACTCACACATACACAAACACACACAGATACTCATACATGCACATAACTTGGGACTCAAGAGCAAACAGTTTACACACCTTTAAGAGAAGCAGATACCTATCAATACTGAAATTTGTATAATTATTGTGACACTTAAAAAGGATGTACATAGAAAGGGGGTGTGAGTGTAAGTGAACTAATCTGAAGATTTTTTTAAAAAACCTATTAAGGGGAAGAAAGGGATTGTAATGGGAGAAAGGAAAGGTAGAGGAAGGAGATGGTATATTATGTCACAAGAAGAGGCATAAAAACATACTAAAGTGCGGGGTGGGTGGGAAGGAGATGAGCATCATATGATCATTACTTTCATTATTTCTGATTTAAGGAGGGATCAATACAAACGGCTAAGTTTAGTTTCTAACATGAAAAGACAGAAGAACTCATAACAATAGAGGGAAAAGAGGGAGGGAGAGCGATACTGCATGAAATTTACTAGCATTGGTTTAGCTCAAGGAGAGGATAACATACTCTGTTAAGAATAAAAATCTATTGTGCCCCACAGCCAGTGGAAAGGATAAGGGGGTCTAAGAAGGGAGAAGGTTGTTCAAAGGGAGGGAAAGAGTGGCAAGGGGAAAGGGTAGGTAAAGAGTGGGGCACACAGGGATGGAATACTGAGGGAGAGGTGGTCAAAAGGAAAACTCTTAAGGAGGGGAAAGGGAAAGGGAGACATGAAAATATAACAGGGGAGGGAATAAGATGGAGGGAAAGTCATAAATAGTAATCAAAACTGTGAATGTGTATGGGATGAACTCTCCCATAAAACAGAGGTAGATCACAGAATAGATTAAAAACACAACCCTACAATGTGCTGTCTACAAGAAACACATTTGAAACAAGGGGAAATGCACAGGGTAGAGGTAAAAGAATGGAGTAGAATATATTATGCTTCAGCTAAAGTAAAGAAAGCAGGGGTAGCAATCCTTATTTCAGATAAAGCAAAAGCTAAAATAGATCTAATTAAAAGAAATAATGAAGGAAACTACATCCTGCTAAAAGGCACCATTGAGAATTAAGCAATATCATTACTTAAGATATATGCACCAATCAGTATAGCATCCAGATTCCTAGAGGAAAAGTCAAGGAAATTAGAGGAGGAAATAAATAGCAAAACTATACTGCTAAGGGACCTCAATTTCCCTCTCTCTGAACTTGATAAATCTAACTTCAAAATGAACAAGAAAGAAATTAAGGAGGCAAATAGAATTTTAGAGAGGCTAGACATGATAGATCTCTGGAGAAAAATGAATGGGGATGAAAAGAAATATACCTTCTTCTCAGCAGTACATGGCACATACACAAAAACTGAACATGTAATAGGACATAAAACCTCACATTTCAGTGCAGAAAGGCAGAACTATTAAATGCATCATTTTCAGCTCAAGATGCAATAAAAATTATATGCAATAAAGGGCCGTGGAAAAATAGGCAAAAAACGAATTGGAAACTAAATAATTTAATCCTAAAGAAGGAGTGAGTCTAACAAGAAATTATAGAAACAATCAGGAACTTTATTAAAGAGAATGACAATAGTTAGACATCATACCAAAACTTGTGGGATGCAGCAAAGGGAGTTCTTGGGGAAGTTTTATATCCCTGAATTCATATATGAAAAAAGTTAGAGAAAATGGAGGTCAATGAATTGGGTATGCAATTGAAAAATTCAGAAAAAGAACAAATTGAAAATCCCCAATTAAATACAAAATTAGAAATAATGAAAAATAAGGAGAGATTAATAAAATTGAAATTAAGAAAATTATTGAACTTACAAATAAAACTAAGAGTTGGTTTTATGAAAAAAAACAATAAAATTGATAGACCCTTAGTCAACATGATAAAAAAAGAAGAAAACCACATTTCAAGTCTCAAAAAAGAAAAGGGTGAAGAGGAAATTAAAACAAGAGTAAAGAATTATTTTGCCCAATTGTATACATATAAATTTGACAGTCTTAGTGAAATGGGTGAATATTCACAAAACTACAAGTTGCCAAGAATGGAAGGGGAAGTAAATTACTTAACCCCATCTCAGAAAAAAAAACTGAACAAGCTATCAGAGAATCCGTAGGAAAAAATCCCCTGGGCCACGTGGATTTACTAGTGAATTCTATCAACCATTTAAAGATCAAATGACCCCAATACTCTACAAATTATTTGGGAAAATTGGTGAGGAGGGAGTCCTACAAAATTCTTTTTATGACACAAATATGGTAGTGATACCTTAATCAGGGAGAGAAAGAATGGAGAAATGGAGAAATGGAGAAAGAAAATTATAGACTAATCTTCCTCATAAATATAAATGCAAAAATTTTAAGTAAAATATTAACAAAAAGACTACAACAACTTATGTCAAGAATAATACATGTTGATCAGTTTGGATTTATCCCAGGAATGTAAGGATGGTTCAGTATTAAGAAAACTATCAGTATCATTGATCATATCAGCAATAAAACTAGCAGAAACCACAGGATTGATTCAATAGATGCAGAAAAAGCCTTTGACAAAATGCAACATCCATTCCTATGAAAAACACTAGAAAATTTAGGAATAAATGGAGTTTTCCTTAGAATAATAGGCAGCATCTACTTAAAGCCATCAGCAAGTATCATATGTAACAGAAATAAACTAGAAGCATTTCCAGTAAGATCAGGGGTGAAAAAAGGATGTCCACTGCCCACTATCACCCCTCTTATTCAATCTGGTACTAAGAATGTTAGCAGTAGCAATTAGAGAAGAAAAAGAAATCAAAGGAATCAAATTAGACCAAGAAGAGACTAAGCTATCACTCTTAGCAGATGATATGATGATACACTTGGAGAATACTAGAGAATCAAGTAAAAATTTCTTGAGACAATAAATAAATTTAGCAAAGTGACAGGATATAAAATGAACCAACATAAATCC
>JAQQSW010002501.1:0-14943 GCA_028646575.1 Pseudocheirus occidentalis
CAGCAAATTTTTAACAACCAGTTCTCCAAATACAGGCACAGTACGTGTTTAAATTGAATCTGCATTAACATTTTCTCCATCACTTTCTTAAATCTAGACAGCACTTGCCAACATATAAGATATAACTGCTCACACTAAAAATTCACCCAGTTCTCAGGAGTCGGTAGGAGAGGGCAGCCCCATTTGTCCTTCCTGGCCTCAGACCTGAGTATAGCTTCGTTCAGGACACAGTCATGGCCAGCCTCCACCTCCACCCAACATATATCTTTGTGTTGATTTTTTAATAAAGCAACTTTTTTGACAATATATCCAGACCCCTAGTGCTTTATCATATACAAACCTAAATAGATTCTATCAACTGGAGACAGAATATGTATGTACTGGAATCATATTATGAAGGTTCTAAAATGCTAGCTGAGGGGGCTGCATTTTCAGCAAAGGAGTGATATGGTTAGACATACTCAAAGGAACAATATCTTAGCAGTTATATAAACCAAGGGCAGCTGGACTTATAGACAATATGCTTCCATTTGCTTAAGAATCCCCTCAGTGGAAATTGATTGACTACTCAATGTTCTGTGCCTGGGTAAGGGGCAGAATTCACAGAAAGCTTGAGAGAAGAGAGATTCTGATCTTTCTCTGTCCCTGAAGGGACCTCTCCTTGGAGAGAATACAGAACCATGTTTGTTTGGGTGTTGTTTGTTTTCTCTCTAGATTGTGAAAGCCCGAAGACCAGGATTTCCTTTTCTCAAACTCTTGCCAACTCCACCCATCTCACAGGCACAGTAATAAGTAATTATTACTACATTACATACAATGAGGAAAGTCATATGTAAATAATCTTTAATCCAAGGGTTACATAAACTACATTTTTTATCAAGGAGAGGCCAATTAGACCATACTAACATTTGAGAAGGGAGAGACCAGTTCTAGCTGGTCTCTAGATCAGAGGAGACTTCATGAAGACAAGACCCTTGGATCTTGTAGAAAAGGAAGGATGTCAATAGAGGCACGTGAAATTTCTATTGCAGGCCTATCAAATACATAAGGGTCGAGAGAAAAGGTTGGAATGGGAGAACAGTCAATAGTCCAATTTGTCTAGAGAATAGACAATGGGAAGAGGAGGATGGGAAAATAAGTCTGGAAGGATCTCAGGCTCCCCCTCTGTCATGCTGGGGCCAAGATATCCCCTCTCAGCTTCTCCATCCTTTCTCTCCCCTTCTTTTCTTCCCTTTGAGATCTTGCAGGGTCCCAATCAGTCTTTGCTCTGATATACTACTGGAGGGTTGGACACTACCAGATCTTTTTCTTTCAGACAGAGAAATAGTTATTGGGGTATTTGTGGGAGGAGAAAAGACTTGTGAGTTTACCTAGAACATATTTCTGCCCTCTTATGTGTGTGTGTTGGGTACACTCTCTCTCTCTCTGCACTCTCTGTGAGGACTCCTCAGAATGAGAAGAAGAGAGAGAAAGTCTGTCAAAACCAGAGACAAACTTTTGTAAGACTGGACAGACCTGAGTGCTGGATTTCCTAAGAAATTACACAATCTAAGATCCTTTCCCTCTTTCCTTGCTGTCAATCAACCTTAAGCCCTTCAGGAGTCAGGAGGACCTGAGTTCAAATCTGACCTCAGATACTTAACACTTGCTAGCCGTGTGACCTTGGACATGTCACTTAACTCCAATTGCCCTACTTTTCCCCCTCCAAAAGCAAAAAAAACTAAACCACACAAGTATTTTTTTTTCTCCCATTCACCTCCCTCTTCCCATTGAAATAGAAAGACAAAAGCCTTGGGAAAAAAAAATATGGATAGTCAAGCAAAGTAAATTTTTATATTGGCTATATAAAAAAAAGTATGTCTCATGCTGCATCTACTTTATACTCTTCCATTCTGCTATCAATGCAATGTTTTGCAGTGAACCTTGCAATTGCCCTTTAGCCCAGGAATTCCAATGCACCTATTTCAGGAAATGATCTTTAGACAGAGAGAGGAAAAATGATTGATCATAAACTAAAGAGGGGAAAAGGTTTGGAATCATCCCTAAGATGACGGTTAGGCGAGGTCTTCCCAGCTAGTACCTCCCTCTGTAAAATCAGGGTCTGAGGTAGAATTGTAATATCAAGAGACTGTCATTTTTCATTACATTTGGGAGTGTCAGCTCTGGGAATCTCATCCTATCTGAAGCTGAAAACACTTCAGTGCTTCCCTAATGGTTAGAATAAAATGCAGCCCCCTCAGCTAGCATTTTAGAACCTTCATAATATGACTCCAGTACATATGTGTTCTGTCTCCAGTTAAGACTAGACCCTAGCTACCTAGGGGCCAAAAAATGGAATGAATTGAGTTTAAAACCTACAGTTTCAGATATATTTTTTTCCTTTTTGAAGTGGGGAAGGCAGGGAAATTGGGGTTAAGTGACTTACCCAAGGTCCCATGGCTAGTAAGTATTAAGTGTCTGAGGCTGGATTTGAATGCAGGTCCTCCTGACTCCAGGGCCAGTGCTTTGTTCACTGTACTACTTAGCCACCTCAGAACCTGCAGTTTCAGCACAGTCTGGTGAAGATTTTTCTCCTTGCTTTCCTCAGACTGAGGATGTACAGACAGATCTCTGGGTGAGCATCCATATGGAGGAGAGGAACTTCTCTGAGAAGTACACAGGGACTCCCTAGGGGCGTGCCAGTAAAATTTGGGGGGGGGTTGGTGGAACAATTGGGGTTAAGTGACTTGCCCAAAGTCACACGGCTAGTAAGTGTGTCAAGTGTCTGAGGTCAGATTTGAACTCAGGTCCTCCTGACTCCAGGACCAGTGCTCTATTCACTGCACCACTTAGCTGCCCCATGCCAGTAAATTTCTAACAACCAGTTCTCCAAATGTCAGGCAAGGCACAGCACATGTTTAAACTTAATCTGCACCAACATTTTCTCCATCACTTTCTTAAATCTAAACAGCATTTGCCAACATATGAGGTATAAATGCTCACACTAAAAATTCACCAGTTCTCAGGAGTTGGTAAGAGAGGGCAGCCCCACCTGTTCCTCCTGGCCTTCTCAGACCTGACTGAGTATCTAGCTTTGTTCAAGACACAGTCGTGGCCAGCCTCCACCTCCACCCACCATATATCTTTGTGTTGATTTTTGAACAAAGCAACTTTTTTGACAATATAACCAGACCCCTAGTGCTTTATCATATACAAACCTAAACAGATTCTAGTATCAACTGGAGACAGAACATGTATGTACTGGAGTCATATTATGAAGGTTCTAAAATGCTAGCTGAAAGGGCTGCATTTTATTCTAACCATCAGGGAAGCACTGACGTGTTTTCAGCAAAGGAGTGATATGGTTAGACATACTCAAAGGAACAATGTTTTAGCAGTTATATAAACCAAGGGCAGCTGTACTTATAGACAAAATGCCTCCGTTTGCTTAAGAATCCCCTTATTAGTGGAAATTGATTGACTACTCAATGTTCTATGCCTGGGTAAGGGGCAGAATTCACAGAAAGCTTGAGAGAAGAGAGATTCTGGTCTTTCTCTGTCCCTGAAGGGACCTCTCCTTGGAGAGAATACAGAACCATGTTTGTTTGGGTGTTGTTTGTTTTCTCTCTAGATTGTGAAAGCCTGAAGACCAGGATTTCCTTCTCTTAAACTCTTGCCAACTCCACCCATCTCACAGGCACAGTAATAAGTAACCAATCTCTACCAATGGGGAAAGTCTTATGTAAATAATCTTTAATCCGATGGTTACATAAACTACATTTTTTATCAAGGAGAGGCCAATCAGACCATGCTAACATTTGAGAAAGGAGAGACCAGTTCTAGCCGGAAAGATAAGAGGAGACTTCATGAAGACAAGACCCTTGGATCTTGAAGAAAAGGAAGGACATCAATAGAGAGAACTGAAAGTTCTATTGCAGGCACAGGGCACGGCCTATCAAATATATGAGGAGAGAAAACAAAGGTTGGAATGGGAAAACAGTCAATAGTCCAATTTGTCTAGGGAATAGACAATGGGAAGAGTAGGATGGGAAAATAAGTCTGGAAGGATCTCAGGCTCCCCCTCTGTCATTCTGGGGTCCAGGATGTCCTTTCTCAGCTTCTCCATCCTTTCTCTCCCCTTCTTTTCTTCCCTTTGAGATCTTGCAGGGTTCCACTTAGTCTTTGCTCTGACATTCAATTGGAGGATTGGATGCTAGCTGATTATTTTCTTTCAGACAGAGAAATAATTACTGGAGGATTTGGGGAAGGAGAAAAGATGTGTAGTCTAGTTCTGCCTTCTTAGGTTGGCAAGGTCAGGCATAGAACTTCCCCAGAAGAGTCTGAGGCACCCCACTTAAGAGTTCTCTTAGAAATTTTGATCTCTGGCCACACAGGCATTTGGACAGCGCCTGAGGTAAATGAGTATGCTGCAATGAGTGTTGGTCTGGAGTCAGGAGATGAGAGCTGGGGTCTTAGCTCTGTTATTTACAGAATGCTTGGCTTTGGGCAAGTCCCTTGTTGATTCTGAGTCTCAGATGCCTTTTGTGTATAACTGACAATACTGTCTGTGCTATCTACCTTCCGGGGTTGTTGTGAAGATCAAATGAGATAATGCAGGTAAGGAGATCAGTAAACTTTAAATTGCTAAAAAAAAAAAAAAAGGGGGGGGAGTGTAGGATTATTACCAAATATAAAGACAAGGAAGGCAAAGCAGTGAGGAAGGGAGAACGGTGTTGGCTCCAAAGGCCTGGGAAGTCTGCATGGAGGCTAGAGGGTGAGATGATTTATAGAATGTCAGAACTGGAAGGGACTTTAGAGGCCATAAAATTCAGTCTTTGATTTAATTCAGGGTCATCCCCCATAATATGTTTGGCAAGTAATTATTCATTTAAACAACTATTTATTAAGTATCTCTAATATGCAAAGTAATGTTCTAGGTGCTAGAAAAGAAGACAAAATCAAGGAACTTGAAGCAAAAATAAGAGAAGGACACCAATGCTTCTGCTATGTTATTTTTTTTTAAGGCAATCAGAGTTAAGTGCCTTTCCAAGGGTCGTACAAGTAATATCAAGTGTCTGAGGCCCGATTTGAACTCAGGTCTTCCAGATTCCAGGGTTAGTGCTCTTTCCACCATGCCACTCTACTGCCTACAGCTATGTTATGATATGATAATCACATAGGTTAAACCAGAGTGTGAGAAATTCCAAAAAGAAGGAATATCTTTTCCAGTCATTTTGAATGTGTTTGATAGAATCTGGGGATTGCCTAGTTGAAAGACAAAATCAGTATGCCTCAAAGGCTGGGACAGGATCTAGATCAAAAGTAGGAGTCTTAAGCCCAAGGCAAATTCAGGTGGAGGTGAGTCAAACTGAGACTGAAAGAGTCTATCCCAGGTGCAGCTGTCCCCTATGCTCACAAAGATGAGATGATGATAAAACCAAGCCCTAGTACAATATGGTAAAGAAGTGGGGGTGGGGATAGCTTGTACACAGGGCTGTTCTGGGAGCATAAGCCCAGGGAGAAGGGTCTTAGAACAGTGAGACTCCGAGGAGGGCTGATGGCAGCCTGAGCCCAGATGAGGGTGAGGGGTACAAGCTAGAGGATTGCCACAGGGACTAATCATGCCTCTAGAAGTCCACTCTCTGGACAAAACTCCTGCCACTCTATCCTAGTTACAGTTCTGTCTGGCCTCTTTTGCCAGGTTACAACTGGCCATACATTCACAGACATTAATTCCCTTGATGCTGTTGAAGAACCCGCTGTAGATTTTGAAACTCTGTGGCATTGAGTTGACTCTCTATAGAGGGGAGACTGAGGGAATGTGTGAAAACTTGGAAGTTCTGTTGTC
Organism: Pseudocheirus occidentalis; assembly: GCA_028646575.1. Taxonomy (NCBI): domain Eukaryota; kingdom Metazoa; phylum Chordata; class Mammalia; order Diprotodontia; family Pseudocheiridae; genus Pseudocheirus; species Pseudocheirus occidentalis. The sequence goes on from JAQQSW010002501.1 coordinate 5,828, forward strand.
TCTGTGTCTATTTTCAAGACTAGAGAAGGGAGAAGGAGTCTCTAATTCAAAGAACTGGTGACGAGTAAATATTAGCAAGTCAGGGCTTTACCATACTAGCCTGTGCGTGGAGCTCTGACAGTCTGAGAGGCTCTGGGTCCCAGTGTGATATTGGTTTGGGGGGAGAGGGATAAGACATCTGGATCTGATTTCACTTCTTTATAGTAAAATTCATTCTTATTCAAAAGGACCAGTCTTCCTTTCACTTCTTTCCACATACACTACAGATGGCTTGCTCACAAGAATCACTGGATTGGGTTCTCTAAAGTGCACTGGGTCTAAGAATGTAGCACAATCACAGGGTAATGGAGTTAACTTTCATTCTGCCTTCTCCACCATGAGCCTCATCCAGTCAGTTTCCAAATCTGGTCCGTTCTCCCTCCTATCCTGTCCAGTTCACCTTTCCCATCCAATCCCTCTTTTCCCTTCTATAACCACAAGCCTAGAACAAACCCTCATCAGCTTTACCTGCTGCAATACCTTCCTGACTGGCCCCCCTGCGTCTAATCCTAAACTTCTCCACTCCATTGTCCACACAACTTCCTAATGAAATTATCTTCCTAATGAAAACATATGACCTTGTCACTCCCTTGCTCCAAACAAACAGACAGACAAACAAACAAAAAACGTTCAGGGACTCCTTATTGTCTATAGGATAAATGACAAACTCCTATCAGGAAGACCTGATATTTAAGATCCTCTTGGTCCCAAACTACCTACACCACCTTACAAACTGTACCCCATAATGCTCTAAATATTTCGCTAGCCAACTAAATTTTGTGCTGTTCCACAGCTTTATCTTGAGCTGCACCAAGAGAGTTCCCTGTGCCTGGAATGTGCCAGCGAAAGCCTTCCCTTCCTCCAAGGCCCAGCTCATCGACCATTTCTTCCATGAAGCCTTCACAGGTCTCTTGCCCCCCACAGGCCTAACCATGAAGTGATCTCTCTCTCTTTCTCTCTCTTTCTCTCTCTCTCTCTCTCTCTCTCTCTCTCTCTCTCTCTCTCTCTCTCTCTCTCTCTCTTTCTCTCTCTCTCTCTCTCTCAGAGTTGCTAGACCACTTTGTCTAGATGTTGCCTGGTCCCCACCCAGTGCCACATGTTACATTGTGTGCTTCCATTACTGCTCTCACTCACACCCCTCCTAGATTATAAGCTCCTACAGGAGAGACATTGTGTGAAGATGGGGATGACAGGGGATTTCATCTTTTTATGTGCAGCCTAAGAGTACATGATAAGTACTTAAATGTTCAGCCAGAAATGAACTTAATGGAGGTGTGAGTGTGAGAAAATATGGAGGCAGAGAGAGTAAAACCAGTTTATTAATCTCAGGAGACCAAGGTAGAGTGCATGGCCTTAAACAGAAACTGAGACTCAATTTCACATAGGATTCTCACCTCCTATGGGAGAAAATTGTTAATTAAGTTCTTAATTGGAGTAATAATTCTGGTCTTAATTTTTTTACCCAGTATCCTCAATAGGGCCCAAATAAAAGTGAAAAGTCCGATTCTCTTGTTCTTTTTAGGCTGCACAGGGAAGACAAACAGAACTTCTTAGTCCAGGGCCTCAGGGGGTCAGGCTGAAGAGGGAAGAAAAACCTGCCCACTCTAGGAATGGAGTAACTTAGAGCTTCATGACACTCAGAGCTTGGAGGACCCTCCACAGTCACCTGCTGCAACCTCCCCATTAGGAAGGAGGAAACCTGAGACAGATCTTGACCCAGCTGGCAGGTGACAGACCCAGGACTCACCCCCAAATCTGTAGCCTTGCAGCTCTAAAGCCAGTGCTGCACCAGCACAGAAAGCTAAAGCCTCAGGGGCTTCTTCATATTCATTTTGAAAAAGGTAAGAAGTCTTCCCAGGACACCCTCCTCCTGTTTCTGTGCCCAGAAGATGTAGAGAACCAGAAATCTTTAGCCCAGCCCTTTGAAGCTCCTACCCTCCAGGAACACCCTGGAGCCAGGTCACACTGACTATGCCCCTGGTATGACCATCTGAACTCAGAGCCTGCTCTTCAGAGTGACTGGCAAGGACAGAGATTGTGCCCCCAACACACCCCACACTAGTTCCCCTACTCCATCTCATCACTGAGCCCTGGGAATTAGCAAGATAGTTGGACTGAGTCAGAAGGCCTGTTTCAGCTCAGACATTCATTAACTCTATGACTTTGGGGTAAGATCATTTCATATTTCTGAACCTCAGTTTTCTTCTCTGAAAACTGGGGAAGGGGGAGTTTGACCAGATCATTTCTATGGCTCCCTGCAATTCAAAATCCTCAAACTGATTCTTTGGAAAGAGGTTTAGACCCTTTCTGTCCCATTGACCTTCTTTACTTCCTCCCTTTTCCCCTTGGACTCTGAAGTCAGAGACCTTTCTAATTCCAGAGCTGGGGATAAGTGAGGTGAATGGGGAGAGAAATGCTCCTGCCTCTGTATCTATATCCCCTCCTGGAATCTGGAAGAAGAAAGGGGAGGCCAGGCTGAGGTTAAGGTTGGAAAGAAGGCAGAAGGGTCAAAGTTGATTCCAAGCCCTTGTAGCTACGGATCAGTCCCAGCAGCCTCCAAGAGAGAAGGCACCATAGACACCTAGAGGAGTCTGGGGGTTTGGGCTCTTCTCCCAGGCGCCCTAGTGAGGATCCATCACTTACCCTATGGCAGGAAATATTACCAGAAGCATTGGGAGAATCCAAGATAATGGCTCCAATGCATTCTTCCATCAGCTGTGAAGGGTTACAGAGTTCAGGACTGCCAGTCTGTAACCTCTGCCCCTGACATGCCAGGACTGACAGCAAGCTCAAGCTTTGACCCAAACCAGCCCACTGGCAGTATTTTTCTGCTTCTCATCTTGGGCAAATCACTTTCCTCAGGACAACAGGTAAGCAGAGCTCAGCACTTTCCCTGCCCCAAGGTGGGAATACACCACAAAGATACTCATTCAATCAGACTCCCTCTCTAGCCCAGGACACTCTGACTCCATTTTCCTTGAAGCCACATTAATATGAATTGTGATCTTCAGTATTGGGGCACACAGTCTCTTTGATGGTGAAACTCAGAGGTCAAAGAATAGCAGGATCATTGTTCTGGGGAGGAAGACAGGGCAGCCTTTTAGATCCAGCCCACATATGAGCTCCTCTGGGGCCAGGAGCAAGCTATTTAGTGATGGAAGGGATCTGTAACAGCAAGCACCCTAGCATATCCAGGATGGCTTCTAGTACAGGTTCTTTGATCTGCTTTTTTAAAGGAAAGCAATTCAAAAGGAATTTACAATCTTACTTTAACCAAACGTAGATATCATTCACTTAGTTGAGGAGAAAAAGTCAGCACCCTGAACTTCAGAAAATACAAACCGAAATTACAAGCAGACAAAAAAACACAGACAGAAAAAATCACTCAATTTAACAGACCAACATGACTTGTAGATGTCTGACAATTACATACATACAGAGAGAGAAGCACCAACATGTGGGTTTTCAAAGCCAGAGGCTCAATGGCTGCCCAGAGTCTCATCTGACCAAATCACACAACTCTTCTCATAAATGAGCCCCAAAGCAAAACTTCACCTCAGGGTTCCAGGGTCAGAAAACTTCACAACTTTCATGACTCACTGCCTAATTACAAAATAACAAAAGGTATGTGCCTTCCTGAAAAACAAGCCTCTCCTAAACAAACTTCCTTTGTTGGACTCAAAGTGAATCTCATTAGGGGACAGGGAAGATCTTCAAATTCCTTTACCATTACAGGACCTTAGACACTATCTAGTCTGACCCTATCAATGTTTAGATGAAGAAATTAAGAACCAGGAAAGCTAAATGACTCGCCCAAGGTCACACTGGCAGCAGTGTCAGAAATGGGGGCATCCAGAAGTCATTTGTTCAAACAGCATCTACTCAATGACTTCTGGGGTCCTCCTGTGCTCAGCTGTCACATTCCATGTCCTCAGGGAACACATCAGTGTGGTAGGGAGACAAAAAGGAAAAAAGCCAATGCACATTTAAACCTGTTGAGAGCCACATGAAAGTTCCAGTTGTAACAAGAATCCTGAATGTGGAACCTGAACCCCTCCATTACATGTGTATGCTGAGGGCTTAGCATTGTTTCTGGGACATAGCAAGGGATTCAATCAATCACTAAACATTTATTAAGCACCTACTATGTGCCAGGCATTGTGCTAACTACTGGAGATCCAAAAAGAGGCAGAAGACAGCCCCTGCCCTCAAGGAGCTTACAATCTAAAGAGCGGGAGACAGCATGCAAGCACATCTACACAGATCAAGCTGTGTGCAGGGTAAATAGGAAATGATTAAAAGAGGAAAGCCCTGGATTCAGAGCTGCCTTTTCAGTCATTCATTCATCCATTTGCTCATTCCCTCATTCCCAGTTCTGTTTACCCTTCATTTCTCTGATCCAGGATTTCCTACTTTGTAAATGGAGGGGGTTAAACTCAGGGACATCTAAGGTCCCTTCCAGCTGACAGCCTGTGATCCCACTCAGTGCTGTAGGGTAAGGGGAGGGAGGAGAGATCCCTCTGGCCTGGCCATGCTGATGGGGAGCTTGAACTCTGCTCTGAGGTGGGGGCAGGACTGGCAAGTCAGGGAGAAGGGGAAGGGAATTCAAGGCTGGGGAGTCCCCAGAGGGCTACTGTGAGAGAGGCCAGGCATGGATTATTATTCCCAATTTACAGATGGGAAAACGGAAAGTTGGAGATGGAAGATACCTTCTTCAGAGCCAGAAAAATGTGCTAGACCTAAAATGAGAACTTGAGTCTTCTGTCTCCAATAATAATAGGGAACATTTAGACATACATGTATGTGTGTATGTGTGTACATATATACTACATATATACACATATATATCTATATGTGTGTATGTATATATTTATTTGTTTGTTTATGCCTGGTGACTACATGCCAGGCAATGTGCCAAGTGCTTTACAATTATTCTACCCACTTCACAGCTGAGAAAACGGAGGCAAGCAGAGGTTAAATGACTGGCACAGTCTGACAGAGTATTTGAACTCAGGTCTCCCTGACTTTCAGGGCCAGTGCCCTGTCCGCTCTGCTACCTCGCTACCCCTCTTTTCCCACTATATCACAATGTCTCCCTGTAAGGAGACCAAGATTTTCTGGAATGAAGGGGTCATATTAGGGAATCTTGGTACATGGAGTCCTCCCTCATCAACCCAATGCTACCCACTTCCCCAGATTGTAGATCCAGGATTAAAAAACAAAATAGGTTTTCTGATCCTGACTTTGTGTTGTATTCCTCAGTGAATCTGTTCACCAAATCCTGCTATCTCTAGTCCTGGGCATAAGCAAGTGGAGTCATCAGCAGCCCAAGCACCCACAGAAGTACAAGCATGGATGAACCCCACATCCTATTGACCAGCAATGCTATGGGTAGAAAGGAATTATCCTTTATTAACTGGCTCCTCTCCAGCTTTACACAAGGATAATATATACCTCCAGACAGTGGGTAGCAACAGTTTCCTGAGCCCTGTGGTTTCCCCCATTATTTTGTCATTGGTCACCTCTTGTCCCCTCTTTCAATTGCCTCCTGCAGCCCTGGTGTTTAGGACTTGGGTTAGATTGGTTGGAAGATATGAAGTATGAGGAAAAGGTGGAGAAGGAGGGCAGGAAGACCAGGCAGGTCTGAGATCATAATAGCTACCCCTGTAGGAAAGAGCAGGATGGATTGGAAGAGGAGGGAGCAGTGCAGTTTGCCTGAAATGAAGAATACATCCCTTCTCAAAGACTCCCCTCCACCCACCCACTCTCCTTTTTAACAAAAAAGTACAAGCAAGTAAAAGAAATAAAAAATTGGCTGTCTAAAAACATATGCCTCATTCTGCCTCATCAGTCCAACAGTTCTAAGTTAGGGAGGGAAGGGAATAAGCATTCATTAAATGCCAACTATGTGAAAGGAAGATAGGTAAATAAGGCAAGGGAACCTGAAAGGCGTAGGGGAAAGAGTCTTTCTCTTCAAAACTATTTATTGCACCATTTTTAGTAGCAGTAAAGACCCAGAAGGTAAGCAGGTGTCTTGTGGTTGCCTTTAATTCTTCAGGAGGACCAAAACGACATCACTATGCTAGAGTGTAATTTCAGCGTATCCAACTGTGGCTCATTAGACCAATATAAGCTGGGACTGTTCTGATCCAGGTCAGGCACACATAGTCTGTTTGAATATTTGGGGAGGATTCTCTAAATTTGCAAATCTTGCATTTCTTCTGAGCTATTTCAATTCTGCTTTACTCACAGAACACAGCACCTTCTCAAATGAGGCACGCCTGGCCGGCAGGTCCTGTGCCAGTGACTTCTACATCACACAATCAATTCCAAAGTTCTTAAGAGAGACCTTGAGAGTGTCGGTGCATCACTTCTTCTGACCACCATGTGAACCCTTGCCCTGCTTGTCCTTATCTTCAGTTATAATAGGTTTTATATCACTTTAAAGTTTACTAATCTCTTAACATGCAATTTCCCACTTGATCTTCACAACAATCCTGAGAGGTAGCTAGCACAGACAGAATTATTCCAATAAAGACATGAGGCACCTGAGACTCAGAATCAGTAAGGGACTTGACCAAAGTCAAATGTCCTATAAATACCAGAGCCAAGACCTCAACTCTCATCTTCTGACTTCAAGACCAACACTCATTGCATAACACACGTCTAGATTACTTTTGGCATTGTTCACATGCCTATGTAGCCAGAGATACATATTTCCACGAGAACTCTTACTATGATCCCCAAATTGCTTTTGTGAACTTCTGAGCCTGACCTTGCTCCCATAAGGGGGCAGAACATCAATCCATGTTACCAAATTGTTCAGGCTTTAAACGTCAGGATGATAACTCTACTTAAGATTTATATAGTCTTTTAAGACTTACTAAGTGCTATCTCTCAATAACCCTCTGAGGCAGATTGTGCAAGTATTATTATCCTGCTTTTATTTCTTAATTGAGTGAATGAATGAATGAATGAATGTAGAAGAGATCTGCTTCAGAGGAAGAAATATATGGACTAAGTCATAGGTGCCCCCAAGTACCAAAATAATTCAGTTGTGGGAACTAGACTAGAGGATTTATCTCTGTGGTCCCTCCCAAATCTATGACTCTGAATCTATGACTCTCTAGTCTGGTTGAACTCAGATTGCATCCCTGGTTATGAAAAAAAGAAAGAAGTGAGCAGTTGTGCAAACTCATTTCAAGATCTCTGCCCATTTCACCAGTGGCCTATTGTTCAAGTCAAGGTCATGTTGCTTGAGGAACTTGCATGGAGGTTTGAGGGTTTGGGAGGGTGGCTAAAGCATTTCATGGGGGATGCTGATCTCAGTTGCAATGGAAATCTGCCACAGAAAAGCAATATATTGTTATGTCATTCTTGATACCATTCATTCCTCTCTTTACCTTGCTCAATGCCATGTTCTACTACCACCATGGCTCTGTGGCATACTGTCTAGGCTTGGAACTGAAGAGCAGCTTGGCCTCCATACTTTGCTTCATCCATCGTGACATCACAAACTTGCTAGATTTGTGAACTTGAAAAAGTCACAAAAGTTTTCTTCTCTGTAAAACGGGGAGAATCATACTTACATTACCTACCTCACAGGATTCAATTTAATTTCGTTCAGTTTAGCTTATTCAAAAGATGATGTTTTGAGAATGGAATCTGGATTTCAGGACCACAGCTGAAAATATAGAAACAAGAGAATTGTACTCAGGGGTGGAATGCATCTAACAAAGACTGACAAGATTATAGGTGTCCATTTCTCCTGTTCCCTCTCACTTCTTTGCAGAGGTAAAGGACAATGACTGTGACACACTACATATAATATCAGAGTCTTTTCAATAAAGGGGTTACTTTTGTTGAAGTTTTTCCCTTTTTAATTTTTACTCTATAAATGTTGACTCTCTAGAAGGGGAAATAGAGGAATGGCTTATGATATATAAATGACATAAAAATAAAATATATCAACATGAGGAAAGAAGAGGAGTGAGAGGATATATGTGTCTGGAATCCTGTCAATTTAATCCAATTGACAAGCCAGGTAGGGGAGATACTGTTTATCCACTAAGCTAGAGATCATAAAGAGTAGCTGGCTATAGGAGAACATCTGTTACCTATATTTGTTTAGACATAAGTTCTCTTTTCCTAGGAGAACTCAAGGTAGTTTATGAATAGTTTGCCAACTCTTTCATTTTTGCTTTCTTCCTCAAAAAACTAACACCGTGGTTTGCTCAGAATATTTTTCCCATAAACGTTGGTTAAATTGAATTCATGTAATCATATGATCTCAGAGTTGGAACGGAGCTTAGAGGTCAATTCATCCAACCAATACCTGAACAGGAATTCCTTTTCAATCACTCCTTACAAGGGCAATCCAATCTTTGCTTAAAGACCTCCAGGAAGCACCTCTAGAGAATACCCAGCACTCCATTCAGCCTGGCCATCATCCTCTGAACATCCCCTTCTGCACTACATTGTAATCTATTCCTGCAATCCTCCAGGGACCACCTGAAAGCTAACTCTCATGTTAGTACTGCCTATTTCTCACAATCTAAGCTCCGCAAGCTGCAAGGGGACAGGCATTGCCATGGTATGGTCTCAACCACCATTTCTTTTTTTTTTTTTATTGACTTGTTTGTTTACTTTTAGTTTACAAGATTCAGTTCCAGAATCACTTGAGTTTCCGATTTTTCTCCCCTTCCTCCCCACCGTCCACCCCCGCCATGGTGGCATACAGTCACGTATAGGATCTACAAACTCTTTCACATTGTACTGGTTGTATAGGTGTTGTAGCCAATGAGAAAAGAGAAACAAAAACCAAACATAGAAAAGAATGATTGCATGCATTGCTTCAGTCTCCATTTAAACTCTGGTCTTTCTGGATCTTTCTCTGAATGTAGACATCTCCTTCCATCCTGAGACTTGCAGAGTTGTCTTTTAACTGTGTGTTGCTGAGAAGAGCCCAGTTTTTCAAAGTTGGTCGTCATACATATGATGTATCTGTGACTGTGTACAAATTTTTCCTGGTTCTGCTCTTCTCACTTAGCATCACTTTGTATAAGCCTCTCCAGGTA
>JAQQSW010002502.1:0-14942 GCA_028646575.1 Pseudocheirus occidentalis
CTTTTCTGCTCTTGCTCCTAATGGGATATACTTGAGCAAAATTGACCACACCTTTGTACAAACTTGTGCATTCATGTGGGGAAACCTTAGCAATGTAAAAATCACTAGGGTTGATAAAGCATTATGATGGCACATCTATTCATTGTATGGTTTCTGAATGTCATGATAATATTTCTTTGGGTCAATTGCTATTTGTTATAAGAAGAGCAGGCATAATTATGCTTCCTGTGGAGAGTGAAAACTGGTTTTACTGATGAATGCTGATCATTCTATTGCTCAAATCAATCACCAATGGGTTTTAATCGAAAAAAGAGGTGTATTTCTTGTTGGGATAATTGCTTTAATTTCTACTATTGTGAGCAGTGTTGCTATGTCTACTTCTGTTAGCACTGAACAAAATCAGATAATCACGAGGAATTTTGCATATGTATTTCTGTATTTGTAAACAAAAAAAATATAATGAGTCAGAATATAGCATAGCCCAAATTAGAAATCATCTTAATGGGGACCAAATCCTGAGTCACAATATAGTTGATTGGATTAAGAGAGCTCAGGGGATATTACCTGGGCAAATTATAATCTACATAGGAATAGGGGTGGCATTACTGGGTTTATGTACCTGCTTACCCATCCTTATTTCCAGTTTTTCTCACATCATTCAACAAGTTATATATAATGTCCAATTGCATGATTCTGCCCGTGGCCCTATATGCTATAGGGGGGACAAAGAGAACTCCCAGAAGTCTTTGGGGCTTCGTTAATCGGATGTTCCCCTCTCCTACAAATAAAAAGATAGGGGAGATGTTGTAGGCCAAGACTTTCAGGGTCCTTGGCCATATTAGCTCCCCAGTTCTACAAAGGTCATTAGGCAGATATGCAAGGAAAGTATAATCTTGTTGGGCATATGCTCTCAATCTAAAGAAAGTACTGAGTTAATTTGCAAGTCTTTATTGTAACACCCTGTTTGTGCCTCTGGACATGGTCCCAGGATAAAGAGCTTAAGGAATGATTGGCTTTGGGTTGGGGTAGAGAAAGATCGAGACCAAGGGTGGTTCCTTGCATTCTGCTAAGGGCATATAAACCTTGTATCTTCCATGTATCTTTGGCTCTGTATGAAATAGGTCTGCAATAAACAGACTATGGAATACAACTCCGTCTCTCTCCCTCTTTCTTATTCAGCTAGAAGCTCTCTCCGTCTCTCTCTCCTTTTATTTCACTCAACTGGTAGCTAGGCCCAGACTTGCTAGCCGCAGCATATTATCACTAATCAATGTGGGTCTTTGGCCCATAAATAGCCTTCAGGTCATCATAAAAGTACTTTGAATTGTTACTATCAGCATAAAACTGAATTTCATCTGCCTTCTTAAAGAACCAGGAATCCTGCATCTCTCTAAATTCCACTTGCACTTTACTTTTCATAAAGTTAAACACTGCCTTCTTCAAGATGGATGAACTCTTCTGATGGCAAACCCTATGGAGTTCTCATTTTTTGTTTAGCAGCTTCTGAATTTCCTCATAATTTTTGTCAAACCAGTCTTGATATTTCTGAGTCTTCTGGTTCAAACGCAGTAAATGCACCAAATGTGCACCACATTTCTGGAAGTTACCCACTCTTTTTCTGGTTCACTGTTGCCAACTGTGTGTTGGCTCAACTTTCCCTCCAAGTAAGAAATGAATGATTCACGCTTGTAGAAGTGCTCCAATATGTTGACATAACAGCTCTTGGTAGTCATCTTAACTTGAAACTGCCACTTTTGTTGAATGTGAATATTTAACTTGGGTCTAAGATCAACCCAGGACTTTGCATTGCACATCGCCTTCATCACTCTCACACCCTTTCTGTTTCTTCTCCTTTCAATGCCATAGTCTATTAACTGCCAATGTTTGCTGTAAGGATGCATCCATTAAGTTTTATTTCATTTAGGTAAATGGAAGACATTTGGTGATGAGAAGGTCATGAGAGGCATAGCCCTTCAGTAATAAGTGACAGTTGCTGTTGTTATTTCCAACTCCAGTCCTTCTAAGCACTGCCTGCCATGTCTGATAGTCTGTCCCTACTGTGGTGTTAAAGTCACCTAGAATTATAAGCTTGTCCTCTTTTGCCACATTGATGATGAGGGTCTTCATGAAATTTTTTTTTTACTTTATCAATATTTGTCATTATGGGAGCAAACACACTGATGATGGTGGTTTGGAGCTTTCCAGTAAATCAGTGGTTCTCAACCTGTGGGTTATGTTCAATTTGTAACAATGAAAATACATCCTGAATATCAGATAGATTCATAACAGTAGCAAAATTACAGTTATGGAATATCAATGAAAATAATTTTATGGTTGGGAGTTACCACAACATGAGGAACCATATTAAAGGGTTGCGGCATTAGGAAGGTTGAGAACCACTGCTGTAAGTGATAATAGCATTGTCAGGAGTCTATCATGCACTCCTTTTGGTAGGTATAAACATTTTTTTACTAGATTAATTTTGATTGCAAAACCAGTGCCAGGACTTCACCATTACTGTGGTCACAACAGAAAAAAACATGAGGTCAGCTCCATCTTCAGTAAGCTGACCTTCATTTGTCTATTTTGTTTCACCCAGGGCTGCTATTTAGATGTGATACCCATTGAGTTCTCTCACAGCAAGAGTTGTTTGTCTTTTGGGTCTATTGGATTTCAATTTGTCCATTAGGGCACATACATTTCATGTACTAATGGTGACTAGAATCATATTCACAAAAGTTTCTGTACTTTTTTTGTGTTCTAACTGTAGGGTAGGGATCTCCACCTGTCATGACAAGCAGGCCAGAGGTTAAGTGAAGCAGACAATTTTTAGGGTACCTTTTCTAGCCCCTTCCTTGCACTAGAAGGTGAGCAGTGCAGTCCTTCAAAAAAGGCTCCCAATTCCAAGGGCTGTTTCAGTCCAGTTAGAAGATGAGCCTATGGCCTGGGCCACCTGTGTGTGGGGTTGTGACTACACATAGTAATGTATTTGTTGCTGCTGCTTTTTCATTCGCCTGTCCCCATAGGACTTTGAGGTAGGTAAAATGGTAAAATGATATGAGTGATGTCTTTTGACTAGAGTCTAAATTGGATTTAAGTGAGGCAGAGTTGCCTGAAGTCATCAGTCTCGCTCTCTTCTTCAGAGTCATTGAAGCCTAGTGGCAAAATGAAAGTCAAGACGACTGACATCAGCTCAAGATACAGTGACTAACCTTGGTGTCCTTGATGCCTAGCTAATATCTAAGTGCTCTGCAGCACCTGTTTCAGCCACCTTCATGCCATTGGAACAAATTTTTCTCATCTGCTCATTCCACCAGGGGAATTCTTTACATGCTTGGGGCAGATATCCCTCTAACTCAATCTGGTTTAACCCATCTGCTGAAAGAGTTTGCTGGGTTGTGGTACACAAGCTATAGCTTCTTAGATTCACTGATAAGGGCTGGATGAATCAAATGTATACCAAAGATGGAAAGCATTCTGAAAAGGCCTTGGCAGCACTCACACCAGGGGTACTTATCTTCCCTGAAGATCCTACACCCAAGGTAGTCTAGTTTTCTAACTGTTACACTCTGTGTTGCTGCTTTTTTCCCCTCATCTAGGGAGAAACACATATATGTAATAGAAGGTTGTAAGCCACAAAATACTATTCAGACATAGGCTATTACTATTTCTTTTTTTCTTGTGAAGAAACCAATACTCTTTAGTCAATTCATCACTTTTTATGTGAATTTGCATCTTTTAAAATAAATTCACTTATATCCAAAGCAATCCTTTATTTATATGTCCAAAGCAAATCCCCATAATCTATTTTCACACTAATGTAGATACACATTTCCTCATACTCATTCTGTGGGTTGTTGAAGACAGCACTGAATCAGGAGACTTGGGTTTTAATCAAGCCACTTAGGTTTTGTTTTCTTTTCATTTCATTTTTCTTAAACTAGTATAACCCTTTCTAATAAGGAGAAATGAACCTTCTTATTTCTCCTGCCAAATAGAAATATATCTTGAACGTGATACTTAAGAGAATTCTACAGTTTGTTTATCCAGATTATTTGTTAGAACTTCATTCTCTGTTTCCCTGCTAAATTCTTGTTACCCCCTTGGATCTTCTCCTTCAAGTGAAATAAACGAAGTTTTTTTTTTTGCATGTGAATCAAATATAAAAATTAAGATTGGTGTGAAAAGAAAGCTTCCTCTCTACCCAAAAGCCATCCGTGCCCTTTGAACCACTGAGAAAGGTGAGGTTAGAATGGAGATGACAGACAATGGTGGGCTAGGCTAGTTTAAGGTGTATAGATATTTTGAGAGGATCAAGGGTGGGGGCTGGCTGGATAAAGGAGGGCTAGCTAGTAAAAGTAAGAGATTTGGACCTAGCTATAATGACAAAGGCTTATGGCCTCAGGCCTTTTGTGGGAAGATTCAAGGAGAGCTCAAGAGGGTTCCCTGAGCCTGTACCTCATCATTATCTGCCTTTGACTTTAGGGTTAATGTGAGTCATGTGATGCAGTGCTCAATTTAAAGGACTTTCATTTATATTCTTTCTTTGCCAACCTTATGACCTTGGGCAATTCACTAAATTTCTTTAGACCTCTGTTATTCATCTGAAAAACCAGAGTGCTGGAAGAAATGACTCATAAACTCTCTACTAGATCTAAATCTACAAGCCTAAGAAACCAAAGGCTTTTTGGCAATTTTGTCCAATCCACTTATTTTATTGATTGGGAAACTGATACCGTAAAAGGAAAGGGGTCTAATCTCATTAATGAGCCCTATGAAGTGACTGATCAGGATCATGGCTAAAGTCTTTGACCCTGGATCACAGATATTCAAAGGTGTGTCTGGAGATTGAGCCTACATTCACAAATACCCTTTCAAACACCCTGCTGGAAGCAGAATGTGCTCACCAGCCACAGCTCCCACAGTACAATTGTGCTGCAGCTCCTGCATGGAAGACCCTTTATCATGGCACATTTGATCAAACTGCTTTTGAGAGTTTCTCTGGAGATCAGCTATGTTTGAACGCAATAAAAATTCCATTGCCCTGAAAAGTTCTCAAGCTTATTTTCCTTTGAAGATAGGCACAAAGATAATCTCCCTCTTCAAACTACCTTGTATTAATTTTGTCTATATTTTGTATAGACTCCAGTTTGTATGTATTGCCTCCCCTTTTAGAATCAAAACTCTTTGAGGGCCAGAACCTGTTTCACTTCTGTCTTTGCATTCCCAGAACTTACCACTGTATGTGGTATATAGTAAATGCTTAACACATTTTTTGTTGGTTGATTGATGCCTGATGAAGTAGTCCAACTTCTGGATTTTTGACTTGGAGCTAGATAGGAAAAGTGACTAAAGCATCTCTTGACTTTTTGACCTAGGGATTCCACTTCTGGGCACATGTATCAAAAGTAGCAAAATACAGAAACAAAGAGCAAACATACAACAAAAGATTTATAGCAGCATTCTTTTCTGTATGGCATGTGAGAAGTCAGAGAGACATAATTTCTGGATAATTAACAATCATTTTATTAATTATACTTAGAATATAATTAATTTTTAAAAGTCCACGGCAGTCTTAGGAACCAAACACAAATCATGGAGGCTGTTTAGTACTCATATACCTTTGGAAGTGAGTATTCTTGAAGGCAGAAATAAACTCTGATTAGTTAACAATTGTTGCTGTTGTTGGATCTAGTGGCCAGATATTCATCACGATGGCTGGAGTGGCCCAGGATGCAGTGGAAGACCCGGACCCTTTTGGGCTAAGGGCTTTTCAGGTTCTCAATATGAGTCAAGTAACACACATTCAGTGTATAGTCCTTTTTAAGAAGTGATTCAAGGGATGACCCCTTTAAACAAAACACACACAAAAATCAAACTAGGAGAGGATGACCCTCAGGGTTGCTGGTAGAAAGAAAAACAGTTACTATTTACTATTTACATCCACTCTGTGCTAGAAGGGCAGGGACCTGTTGTCCAAAGTATGAGCTTGGGATTTTACTGGCTACAACTCTCTCAACCCTTAAGGCTAACAATTAATGACATAATGAACATTATAATGACAATGAGAATGAATCAAGGGGGATTGGATAAGTGACTAATGGACAAAGAGGGACTCATCTTAAACCTCTGTCTGGGCAACCTATACAAAGGGATCTATTCTTCTCCTAGTTAATGAACAGTGGTGGGCTAATAATTCCACCCAGATAGGCTAGACCAATGGTTCTCAACCTTCCTAATGCCACGACCCTTCAATACTCGTATGTGCATGTATCTGCATGTAGGTTGACTTACCTGGAGACGAATAGAGGAGCAGTGTCTCAGTTCCTAAAAGTATTGGAAATATGTCTTTTCCCATGGTTTTAGCTGACCTCTGTGAAAGGGTCATTAGACCCCCAAAGGGGTTGTGACCCACAGGTTGAGAACCACTGCACTAGACTTTGAATAAAGAAATAGAAAGGGGGAAAAAACTGTATTCCCTCTCTGCCACCTATAACAATTGGTTATTGATATAAGAGCAAAATATTAATTTCTTTTAGTGATATCTGAGTTAGAAACATGGCAAATATTCATTGATTGAAGAGAGAACTGACAAATTAGGATATATTAATTCAATAGAAATTATTGTACATTAAGAAATGAATATAAGAAATTCAGAGAAATGTGAGATTTGTATTAACTGATATATAGTGAAATAAGTAGAAATAAGAGGACATTATACATTAGTTGACTATAGTAATGTAAATGAGAAGATGACTAAGATTTTTAACTATGATGGTTTTAAAAATGATGGTTTTAGAAAAAAGACTTATGTCAGAGACATGGGGACTACTGGAATAGAATGTTGAATACCTTGTCAGTTAGGCTTTCTGCATTGAATATTTGGATTTAATTGTTTTGATTTTTCACAACAGAGTTCTCAGTATAATAAGAAGGTCTGCAATTCCTGTAAAAATTCCTGTAAAAAGTTGGTACCTCCACTTTGCATCACTGTAAAACTGCACATACTCCTTCAAGATTTCAGGTATGCAAGAGAAGATTGGGATCCAAACAGCAAGAAGGGAAGAGACAGGGTTAGTTTACAGTGCCTCAGTAACTCAGGCATGTTAATCAGAGCCAATCAATGAAAATGTTGGGATGAGACAAAGGAAAAAAAGAAGAAAAGGAATTTTTTATTTCTTTTGGACAGTTTCCCTGAAGCTATTTTCTGAGAAGAGTTGGGTCACTTTTTGCTGTGCTGGACAAATAACAGGTGATCTAATCATCAGGCCTATGGTAGGTATGAAATAACTAGAAAATAGATCAATAATACATTTCAGGTTATACCACTATTGGTTCTGTCACAAGCTCATGCACATCTCTATCTAGAAAATCATTTATTTCTAAAAATACATATCTGCTTGCTCATTGAGGATATAACTAGAATCTGTAATAGTACATTTATATTTTTTGACCACATAAAAGTTTGTTTTAAAAGGATTTGTTCTGTGAAGTTTGGATTCAGTCAAAACTTGAGGACGTAGAGGGTCATGTGTGGCTACAGGTCCATGTGAGGCCTTGAGGCCACAGGTTCCCTACTGCTAGTGAGGTTAATCATTTACTTCTGTAAGAGCTAATATCCCTTCATACAAATAGGCTTTTCTACTGCAAGGCACAGAGGTTTAAAAAAAAATCTTACTTCAATTCCCCAGTTCAGGAGAAGAGATTATTTCAGATCCACAGTTTTGTTTTGAAGGTAGGGGATGGGGAACTGGTAGGTAAAGCATGGAGGGAATCAGGATTTTTATTTCTTTCTTAAAAATCTAGAAATTATTTTGTCCATTGTATCAATTTCAAGTCCATCATTTATTTTTTTAAAGAAGAAATAACAAAAGGGATTAATTAATGCATTGATTTCTACACAATATACACATATAAAACAAAACATAAATGTATAATGTGGTATTTGGTATTTGTATGTTGACACATGTGTAGTACAAGTACAAAAGGTTATTATATCCCTTACCTTCTCTTCCCCCTCCCCGCCCCCTGTGGTCTTCCTTCCTCCATCTTCACCCTTTCTCCCAGCTTACCTTGGTTCCTGCTATCATCGGCATAAGAGCCTTTGTAAAAACAAACAAACAAAAAATACCAGAGCTGGACACACAGGTGGGGGAACATAAAAATATAAACAACAAGAAAAAATTAGGAAGGTTTTACCCCAGGTTATTGACAAGTCCTTTTTGTTCCTGCCTAAATCTTCTCTGTATTTTGCCATATTTCATCATGTTCATCATTGTCAATCTTATTTTACAAATCCTACTTGAAAGTACCACCTAGTAAGATTCACTTGGTTAATACAAATCTTCTTTAAAGAACTCAGGTATCTCTGGGACAGTTAAGGGGATGTCAATAAACCATCAGCATTGGTGTGAAATAGTTTAGATCTCAGACACGCTACATGAAAGGTATGGTGAATTTGAGCAGACATAAAGAGGGCAATAATGGTTCATAAAGTACTTAGACAAGAATGGGGCAGCCCCAAGTGAGGTGCTAAAGTGGAGCTTAGGGTAGTATCAGTGCTCTAGATGCTTGAGGAGAAGAGTAGGGAGTGGGAAAGGGGTCCAGAAATGGAGGTAGAAATGTAAACTTTTTGTGAGCTCTGTGTGTGTGTTGCCCATATAAGATACATATGTCCATATGAGTTGGCTCATGAAAGATATTGACAGTTAACTTAAAAATTTTGCCCATCCATTTCTAACAGGCATTGTAATTCCTGCCTCAAGGGGAACAGGAAAAAGGGCTACAAGGCAGTCTCCTTGGTTTTCCTATTTCCTAAAAAAAGGAGAATTGGAAGGGAATTACATCTTCTCTCTTCAATTATTGTTGGTCTATGGATACTTGGGTTCAGAACAAAAATCACTTTACTGAATGATCTCTTAAAAGAGTCAGGATTACTCCAAGTTTATATTCACTAGTTTGGTTCCTTTCCCACAAAATGAAAATCACACAAAAGATCACCCAAATAATGACTAGCAAGTACACCAATTTATCCAAACAGACAATAAACTGAAATTGAAGGTCTACAAATAAGAATATAAAAGAAAATATACAAAATGAGATAAATTAATATCTTTAGGATGATTGTTAAATCAGCCTATTGTATCCAAAACTCTCTGCTGACCTCCAAACTCTCATCCAGATCTTCATTTAAGACATCTTGAATCAGATGTCCAGTAGACATCTTCAGCTCAGTACTTTGGAAATGGAACTCTTCTTTTCCCTCAAATCCTCAGCTCCAACCTTCCCTGTTGCTGTAGAGCACAACACCATCTTCCCGTGTCATTAGGCTTGTAAACTAGCAGTCGTGCTGGACTCCTCACTATTTCTTAGTCCACATAGCTAAGCTGTTGCCAAGGCCTGTTGATTTCACCTTTGAAACATCTCTCAAATATGTCCCTTTCTCTCCTTTGGCACTGACCCACCCTGGTGCAGGCACTCATCACCTCAAACCTTCATTACTGTACTAGCTTGCTGATGGATCTGCCTGTCTTAAGTCTTTCTCCACTTCAATCAATCCTCTATTCATCTACTAACGTGATTTTTTCTAAAGCACGGATCCAGTCATGTCATTCTCTCGTTCAGACTCCCATGTCTGTCTCCCGATTGCCTCCAGGAACAAACACAAAATGCCGTTTTTAGCATTCAAAATCCTTCATAACCCAGCTACCTTCTACTTTTCTAATCTTCTTAATTCTTCCTGCCATGACTTTTGGTTCCAGTGACTCCAGGGTCCTGGCTATTGTGAACAAGACACTCCATCTCTCAGCTCTGGACAATTCTCTGGCCATCCACCATTTCTGGAATGTTATTTCTCCTCTGCCCTGACTACTGACTTGCCTGGATTCCTTTAAGTCCCAATTAAAATCTCACCTTGTATAAGATACCTTCCCTAACCCCTCTTAACTGTAGTGCCTTACCTCTGTTAATTACTTCCTGTGTATCCTGCATATAGTTTGCTTTGTAGAAACTCATATATACATATTTTCATACACTTGCACATATACATATTTGCATATTTGTATATATGTGTATATATTTGTGTTCTCTTCTCCATTAGATTACAATCTTCTTGAGGGAATAATTTGCATTTTGCCTCTTTTTGTATTCCTAGCACATAGCACAGTGTTTAATACATAGTAGGCTTGGAATAAATGTTTACTGACTGATTGTAAAATGAATGAGCTCTTTGTATAGGATTGAGATATCAATTCAGTCATGAGGCCCTCAATGTGAATGAAGAGGAAATTCTCAGAAGTCCCTGGAGAGACAAGCTGGAAATTAGACACATGTTGGTTTCACTTAAATGTCTGCCACCTCCACTGTCATTCTCTCTAAGTGTCTGAAATCGTATTTATCCTCCATCAAAAAAAACAAAAGTCTTTTCTCTTCATAGCTGTGCCATCATGTCTGCCTCTCACAGAGATACAACACCCACATACTACGGCATCAACTTTCTATCAAACCACAGTCACATCTAAGCATACATAACATCCAAAATACCAGAACCTTGAAAGCCTAGCTTACATTGCTTATTTAAAAGTTTTGTATAGGGACAGCCCTGAATTCAAGATAGGGGAGAAAACTGTTAGATTGCTAACTCCCTGTTTCAGGAGATAGAACCTAGATTAGACTATCAGTGTTCAGGTTCAGCTACATTAGAAGTTAAATAATTCTTTATGAACTCCACCTGGAAACATTAAAGAAATACTTCTGTTAGAAAAAAATAATCTGTCCTCAGGTCCAAACATCTGACTTAACGGATAGCACTTAGGAATTCAACTCTTTTCTAGGTTGAGTATTACTTACATATATAATATTACATCACTTGAGCATGTAAGCTTTGGGAAGGCAGGAAGTATATTCTATATCCATCATATTGGAGGGCAGTATAACTCTGATACATAATGTCTCTGTGACCAGGGGAAGATTACTTCTCCTCCTAGGCAACTCTAAAACTCTAAATTGCAAAAACAAAACAAAACAAAACAAAACAAAAACCCAACAACCAGTGCCAGCCTATATTGTTGTAAATATTTTCCTCAACCAGGAGTTCCCTGTGCCAATGAAATTAAAGGTCCAGGCCCTATCCATATTCTATCCAGCATATAATGATTATTCATATAGTATAGTCAATTCACTCCTTTTGGGGTAAGAGACATAAATTCTAAATGAATATAAAGTTCTTGAGGGCAGGATCTCTCTCACTTTATTAGCTTAGTGACTGGCATGGAGTAGACACTTAGTAAGTGATCATTGGTTGATTTATATCAAATGTCTTACTGGTTACAGATAGGCAGAAAGCCTCCTTCTATCTGCAATTTGTATTTTACCAGACACAGGTATGTTCTTTTCACCTAAAGCTCTCCTACTGATGTCTCATTTTGACGTGCCAATGACTCCAATTTTATGCCAGGGGAACACAAGCTCTCGGAAGTCCTACCAAACTGTAAAGTTTTGGAGTATGGGCTTTGTTTTGGATCATGTGTCCACTGCCCCTGGACCAGTCTAGCTATAATTTATAGAGGCTTGACAGTTGAATTTGTGGTTATTGTCATTTTTATTGCCACTGATGTTATTATTGTTTCCTGGCTTGAGTAACTCATAAAAATTAAAAAAAAGGTTGTAATCTGCATAAACAGAGGAAGTACACACATCAACAAAGTCAAATACCATGTAGTATTGAAAAAGAACATATTTCTGCTAACACAATCTAGGATCAACAAATGGAAGAATATCAAAGCAAACCTCCTATTGAACAGTGTAATGGAGACTGTATTTACAAAGTGTAAACTGATCTGAGGTTTACTCTTCCTTAGGCAACTTGGTGGCCCTCAAGGCTCACCATATTGGAGCTGGATTTCATTATAACACCTAATCAGCTTTAGTCCACTGAAGCTCAGAATTCAAGAGCTTAGAACTCAACCAACTTCAGCCTCCCCAATAGCAAGAATTACCACCGTGCCTGGACTAGCATTTAGCATTTATTTTGTTCTTGTTCTCTCCATTTACATTATTGAAGTCATTGCTTTTCTTGTTCTGCTTACTTCATTAAGTATTAATTCATGTCTTCCAATGCTACTCTGAAGTTAGTTCTTAGAGCTCAATAATATTCCATTACATTCATGTACCTCAACTTGTTTAGACATTCTCTAATCTGCAGGTATCTACTTTGTTTACAACTTTTTGCAATTAAAAATGTCTACAAATATTTTTTCATTTTTATTTTATCATGACTTTGTTTGGGTGTGTGCCTAGCTCTGGGACATCTGGATTATACTGCATGGTCATTTTAGTCACTTAGCATAATTCCAAATTTCCTTCCAGAAGAGTCCAGAATAGTTCCAGTGTTGACTTTCACATCTTTTGTCATCTTTGACAATTTGCCCAATATGGAGTAAAAACCCAGTTACTTTGATTCTGATCTTCTTATTACTAGTGATTTGGAAAACTTTTTCATATGGTTGTATTAATTTTGTTTGTGCAAAAGCGTCTAGATTTCATACAATTACTATAATTCAATTAAGTTTTCATGACCACTCTGTCCCATGTTTACAGTTTTTTCTTTTTAGAATTTATAAACTTGAGACCCAGAGAGCTAAAGTGATTTACCCAAGGCCACACAGTTAGTAAATAGTAGGTCCAGATGTCAAGTTCTGACTCCACATTCAGAACTCTTTCCTCCTATGTTTATGCTATATATCCTCCTTCAAGCTTAATTGGAGAAGTAACAGTATAAATGAACATTTAAGCCACAAGACTTGGGGATAAGTTTGTTTTCTCTTCAGTAGCAACAGTTTTCTACTGGGAAGACTGCAGTCAACAATTGAAATCAGAGACCTTTCTTAACAAGATGCTTCTACCTTTTTCTATACTTCCCTTCCTCTGCTTATATTTAAGCATGACACTTTCCAAAGCACTTTGGAGTCTTCAAACAACCTCTCCTCCATTATTGCATAGTATTATAAGCTATTCTGTATCAAAAAGAAAACTAGTCTATGAGTTTATATTGGTATTCTTGATGTGTATGAATGGCCCTTGAGAATACCACAGTAGTTAGTGTATTTCATTAGCAAAAAGCTAGATATCAAACTGAGAATTCCTGATGAGAGGTATGAGTTGATAAGAGATGAGGATTATGTTTTGAATGTTAATGGAAACAGCCAATAAAAGGTAAGTTGAATTTCATCTATTTCATACCCCCCCAAAACCCCCAAAGGCACATATGCAAATTCATAATCATGTCTTACATTGTTTGAATAGCCTAGGTGCTCTTTATAAAGCTCTAAACCAGACTGTTCAAATTGGAGTTCAGTACAAACTATGAATTATTTATGATTATCACCTAGGAATAGAAAGAAGGGAATAGTATGCTCAATCCTGAGCCGTATGTTTTATTTTAGAAAAAAATATGGTACAGACTATGATAGAGTGATGAGGATAGATGTGTGGCAAAGACTATGATATAGAGTTTATGAATAGGGCAAGGGGATGGAAAAATAAAAGCAGATAATTCTTGCTGTACTCCTGATTTAATACAGAACAAGATGTTGGTCAATCTTCCTACCAGAAGTCCATTGAAAAATAATATATGGGGGAGGCTAGGTGGCGCAGTGAATAGAGCACCGGCCCTGGAGTCAGGAGTACCTGAGTTCAAATCCGGCCTCAGACACTTAACACAAAAAAAAACTAGCCGTGTGACCTTGGGCAAGTCACTTAACCCCAACTGCCCTCCAAAAAAAAAAAAAGAAAAATAATATATGACCCTCATTGAAATGAAAAATTCAATTAAATTCAGCAAATCCTTATTCAAACACATTATATATTTTCAAGAAATGATATTGGTGTTTGAGAACACAAAGATAAAAAAAACTGAACTATTCTCTACCCTCAAGGAACTTAAAATCCAATGAGACAATATGAGATTCATGTAAATAGGATACAAAGTAAAATATGATAAAAGAAAAAAGATCTAAGGACTACAAAGAATTAAAAAAGTTCTTGAACCACTTGTCCTACTTGCTGCTTAACTCATTCTTTTTCCAAATGCCAGTCCTGGATTAGTCCCAATATGAAATCTCAGCCCCTAGTGTCAGTGTGGATTACTGTTTAGGAAAGTCATAAAGAAATTAACTCACAGGGCTTGGTAGGTCTGCTTCAAATTATACATGACTTAGTTGCATCTGGGACCTTTCTACTGTACAGCAATCTTTTTATTCTTTTCTTACTATTGAACTCCCCATAGTGTATGTTTACAACTTCTCTACTCATCTCACTCATACAAGCTTCCTCCTTCTTCCTCTCACTATAGGACTTGACTGCAAAAAAAATTGAGCCCATCCATGCAAGCTCCCTGTTCTCCCCAGTTCTACCTCATATTCCTTCAATACCACCCCCTATTGTCTCCTCCTTCGCTTCAATCTTAAACATGTATAGGTTGTCCTCTTTGACATCCACTCCACTCCCTCTTCTTGTATCCCCTTCTGTCCATTTGGGGGTGGTGGTGGTGGTTATTGCTTTAACAATTCACTCTTTCTCTATGATTTTAAAATGTTTTTTTTATCTATTCAGTCCTTCTTTGCTGCCTGCAAACATGCCTATACTTTTATCCTTAAGAAAACAAGCAACAAAACTTCCCCTTACTTCTATCATCCTCAAAAGTATTATTCAATATCTTTCTTCACAGTCATAGTCAAACTCCCAGAAAAATATGCCTATACTTCTTACCTCTACTTTGTTGTCTCCCACTCATTTTTTTGGGGAGTTCCCAAGTTTATTGTAAAGAAGGCAAAAGTAAATATTAAACAGCTCCTCTTGGTGTTTTGAAGTTCATTCCAACTGTGGGCTGGGTAACTTGCAGGTTGGACAAACTGCCAAAGTCCAGGAGTTTCAACATTTCTTTA